>OVAN01006154.1:0-21911 GCA_900406275.1 Anastatica hierochuntica | reverse complement strand
CTGATTGCCATGGTCTTCCCAACAACACATGGCTGGCCGTCATTGGGATAAAATCACAGAGGATCTCGTCTTCGTACCTGCCAATGGTTAGTGTAACCTTGACTTGTTTATTGACATCCATACCTTTGTCGTGACTAAGCCATTGGAGCCCATAAGGTCGCGGGTGGGGTTGTGTCTCTAGGCCGAGCTTCTTGACCATTTCCTCACTTGCAGCATTGGTACAACTCCCGCCATCTACAATCAAACTCCAGACCTTACCTTTAACGAAACATCGAGAGTGGAAGAGGTTCTCTCACTGGCATGATTCCTCGGGTTGGGATTGAACTGTCAAAGTTCTCCGAGTTACCAAGAGCTCTCCCATGACAGGAGGTAGCTCTTCTTCTTCCTCGTAGCTTGATTCTTCTTCTGAATCGGATTGAGGAACGATTTCTCCATCATCGGGTAACATGAACACCTTCTTGTTAGGACAATCTCGCGAGTAATGTCTCATGCCTTGACACCTGAAACATCTAACATTTGTAATAGGAGCAGAAGATTTAACTTTAAGATCAAATTTTACTCCCTGTTTAGGCACAGATGGTGTCGGTTTAATGTCTCTGGAATAGACAGGCTTAGGCGCGGTGTTGTTGTCCCTTGGTCGTGATATGTTAGGCGTGAATGTAGACCTATTTGCACGCCGTTTAAGTTGAGCTTCAATGAGTTCAGCCTTATGCACCATTTCAGAAATATCAGTGTAGGATTGGAGCTCCAGTTTGTCTTGAATGTCACAGTTTAAACCTCCGAGAAACCGAGACATCACCATGTCTTCTCCTTCTTGAAGACCTGCACGAATAAGCATAGTTTCCAGCTCCTGGTAGTAGTCTCGGACAGACTTAGAACCTTGGCTGAGACGTCTGAGCTTGTCGAGCACTTCCCTATGATAATGAGCAGGGATGAACTTCTTCCACATCTGAAGGAGAAGTTGCGGCCAGCTGGTGATGGGAGATTCATATGATCGAGCGTGAGTTAAACATAATTGTTCCCACCATAGCAAGGCGTAGTCATTGAACTCCGAGACAGCTATCTTCACCTTGTTAGTTGGATAGGTGCCTGCAATCAAAAAGGTAGATTCCATCTTACGTTCCCAGTCTAAATAAATCTCAGGATCACTTAAACTAGAAAAAGAAGGGAATCGAATTTTGAGACGTTTGATCTGCTGTTGAGCAGGATCATCATCTCTACGCGGTTCTCCGCCTCTAGCGCGGATGGTACTGCCATGAGAGTGGTCTGAAAACCCTTGATCATCATAGTAAGCAGCATTGTCTCCATAGAATTCGCCTTGTCCTCCTACGGTTGGTCTATTATAGCGTGGAGATAGGGCTGCTGCCCTTGTTCCTCTCGCACCTGCACCATTAAAAGGCAACGAGTTAGTGTTCCTAACATCTTGAGATGGCCTTAGCTTAGTAGATTTTGGCCGTGGGGCTGAGGAGCCAATGTGGCCTTTGCCCTTGTGCAAGCGCACGATTTCTGAAGGTGTAGGAGTATGAGAAGAGTCATCTCCAGTATATGCTCGAGATTGAATATCTTTGAGCGTGCTATCAACTTTAGCATTGAGCTGAGTCATCTGTTGAGCTAGCTCTTCAGTGAGCTGAGCGGAGAGAACTTTAGATGTCTCTTTGATTTGTTGAGCCATCATCTTATTCAGGCTCTCCATGGCTTCAGGTGAAAGCTCCATGGTACCTAAACAAGAGCAAACCCCAACTCACGGTATCAATTCCTTTTAATGAAAATCCAAAACAAATAATCGAATAATTTGTTTCAGTTTCAAGACAATAAGATCAACCAAAGAAAGTAAAAACCCACGAAAATTTCTACTTAACCAAAACAGATTGTGCTTTTAAAATAAACCCAGAAAAAAAACCGGATCAATAAAACCGAAAAAAACACCTAGCAACCGCTAAAAATTCTCCCAAGACGAAATACAACTAACCAGATAAAACAACCCAAGAAAATCGGAAATGCCTAACCAAAAAAAGAAATTTGAAAAACAAACTTAATCCTAGCCTAATAAAATGAAACTAATGCTTAAACTAAGATGCAAAACAAATGTGATAATAACGAAACGGCAGCTACAGATTCTATCCTAAAGCAAAAGAATAAACACGTTGCAAGCTTCAGCAAATTCAGAAAGAATAAACACGTAACAAAAACACAGCAAGGACAAAATAAAAAAGGCCAATTCGACGATTGCAAGCTTCAAGGAGAAAGAGGTTATGATCATAATGAAAACAGCAGGCTGGTCACGGTTTTAACAACCAAAACCGGAGCCAATCTCCACGAGATCACCTACAAAATGCAATAAAAGATTAGTCCTTGATCCAACGAATAAAACCTGAACAGCAACCGGCGAATATTTCTCTGCCAAAAAAAAAACAGAAAATATCAGCCTTAATCGATCACAATAGGAACAAAACAAAACCAAACTTTTTCTAAAAATATTCGAACAACAACAAAGGTAAAAAAAAAAAATCGAAATAAACAGAGGGGATAGAGCGATTTCTCCTTAGCCTTCAATGGTCAGAGTGGCTCTGATACCACATGATATGATCCTAGGAACAAACTCTGATTTTTGAAGACTGAAACTTGATGAATTGACTGAGAGATAGCCGATGGGATGATGATTGAAGGAGAAGTGAATGATCGATGGGTTGATGACTTTAGGCGTGAAATGAGGCTGAGAGAGAGATGGGATTTCGACACAACCAATGGATGATGACAAAGGCTGTTGGATAGAAGAGACTCTAGTTTAATAATGATCACAAAGAGACTCGGATTCAAGGAGCTTATAATCGATTTTGAGAGAACAAACAAGTTGTTGGAAATTTTTCTTTCTACATTAATTTTCTGCCTTACAAAAGAAGGAGATGGCGACACTATAAAGAAAACAAACTAGGGTTGCCATCCCTCAGAGACAAAAACAACACGTAGTTCTGAAATTAAAAAAAAACAACACAACGTCCAAAAATAAAACAACATAACAAGCGACACCAAGAGAGGTCTTTATGCGCCAAACCAAGCCAAGTACTTATTTCAAATAGCATTATTGGAAAAAGGAAAAATGCCCTGCCTCGTTAAAACCTTGAGAATGGTAAAACCCGATGTGGGACAAAACCCATCCTCTAAGGAAAGAGTACAACTACACATTATGCTTTTTAAGGCTACCGAAATAAGTAACTTGGCTTGTCGCACGGAATATGGGTGAATACGTTGTAGATGGCAGTAGCTTGTTGTTCACCCAATTCCGTGTTGAGCAAAACTCGGACTCCCTTGGCTATATCCTTAGCTTTAGAGCACGTTATCCTTCCTTCAGGTTCAGGAGCATCCTCTTCCGAGCTTGAGATATCCAAGATCGCATCACACGGTGAGGATAATGGCCAAGAACCAGTCGCAGGTGATAATGATGGCGATGACGAGGCAGAAACGAGTCAAGGAGAAGAAGGTTTCTCGCCAGCTTTAGCGCCAAACACACAGCAGAGACAGTCCCAAAGCAGAGCCTTGCCGGAGACGCGAAGGTCATAAAGGTAAAGTGTCAAGCTCAAATATTTGGATGATTGTGTGCTTCTCGCAGAAGAAGAGGGTGAGAAGCTTCTAATTCATCTTAACGACAAGCCACATACATTTGGTCAAGCGAAAGAGTCACGTGAATGGACTCAAGCTTGTGAAGATGAGATGGACTCCATTACAAGGCTGGATTCGTGGAGTCTAGTCGATCTTCCTTTAGGAGCGAAACCCATAGGTCTTAAATAGGTATTCAAACTTAAAAGGAACTCGGATGGAAGTATCAATAAGCACAAAGCTCGTCATGTCGCAAAAGGATACGTTCAAAGACACGAAATTGATTTTGAAGAAGTATTTGCTCCGGTAGCACGAAACGAAACAGATCGATTGCTCATCAATCTCGCGGCCCCTAGTAGCTGGGAAATACATCATCTAGATGTGAAAACCGCATTTCTACATGGAGAACTAAAAGAAACCATGTTCGTTTCCCTGCCTGAAGGTTTTGAAGTAAGAGGAAGCGAGAACAAAGTCTGTAAGCTGAAGAAGGCTTTGTACGGACTAAGACAAGCTCTGAGAGCTTGGAATGATAAGTTAAACTCTATTCTCTGCGAACTACAATTTAAAAGATGTCTAAAGGAGCCTTCCGTTTATCGCAAAGAGGTAAATGGAATTATCTTATTAGTTGTTGTTTATGTAGATGACTTATTCGTCACAGGAATGAGCTTAAAGTTAATTGAAGAATTCGAAAAGGAGATGGCTGCGAAATTCGAAATGAGTGATCTCGGCAGGCTGACTTATTACCTGCGAATCAAAGTGTTGCAAAAGGAAGAAGGAGTTGTGCTATGTCAAAAACGATATGCGCTGAAAATTTTGGAAGAAGCGGGCATGGGAGGCTGTAACTTAGCTCATACGCCAATGGAACCTGGGTTAAAACTTTCGAAATCAGAGGAGGAAAAGGAAGTGGAAGCAACGAGTTATAGAAAGGTTATAGGTTGTTTGCGTTATTTGCCTCACACAAGACCTTATTGCGTTGGTGTAATAAGTCGTTATATGCAAAGTCCGAGAGAGTCTCATAAAGCAGCCATGAAACACTGCTTGAGGTATCTTAAGGGCACTAGTTCTTACGGTCTAGTTGTTAGACGTTTTAGGACCAAAGTGCCGAGACTGGTTGGGTACAGTGATAGCAACCATAATGTGGATTCTGACGATGGAAGGAGCACTACTGGACAAGTTTTCTTCCTTGGAGAAAGTCCAATTACATGGTGTTCTCAGAAACAGGAGACGGTTGCACTATCATCTTGTGAAGCTGAGTTCATGGCTGGAACTGAAGCAGCAAGACAAGCCATATGGCTTCAAGACTTACTTTGTGAGATAATGGGTACGACGAATGAAAGAGTAGTCATTCGAATCAACAATAAGTCTGCGATCGCACTCACAAAGAACCTTGTCTTCCATGGTCGTAGTAAGCACATTCACACGAAGTATCACTTTATTCGTGAACGTGTGGAAAATGAGTTAATAGAAGTGGGGCTTGTACCAGGAAGCGAGCAAAAGGTAGACATTTTGACAAAAACTCTCGGAAGAATCAAGTATGGAGAAATGCGGAGTCTCATTGGAGTTCAGGACGTGGACAAAAATGTTTTTGAGATTAAGGGGGAGAATGTTGAGATAAGCTCATAAAAGGAAACTTGGAGTACAAGTTTTAGATAAGGATAAGAACTAGAATAGTTAGGAGTTATCTGCTAAATATTAATGATTTCCTAATAAGAAAAGGAGATGTCTTTTCTTATATATAAGTTGTCGAGTTCATGGCAAAGGAAGTCGAGTGTTCTAGGTTTAAGAGACTTCAGTTTTTGAGTTTGTAGTTTTCTAAAGCTAATAAACAAGTTCTTTGATTGATTTCTCGTTCTAAAAGGAAATGCCAAGGGTTCCTTGAACCCAACGCATACTTTCGGTACGAAGGACAGGTTCGGACGATAGGTTCGGCTTGAACCTAACGAATCTTAGGCTCGGACTATAGGTTCGGTTTTGTCGACATTGGGAGGAACAAAGAACGACTCTTTCTCTTCTTCTCTCTAAAACCCTCTCTGCAAGAAACCATTTCTCTCTTTCTATCGCTTTCTAAAACCCTTCTCTCTCTAAACCCCTTTTTTGTCAATTTCTACAAAAAGCTTCAGAAAAGTTTGGTCTTTTACTGCATTCCGAAAATGGCGATTGAAGATCACGAGTACCCAAATCGAGAAATCATGGTATTACTAACAAAAGAAAACCCCTTTCTCTAGATATTCACATTGTTGATTCTGTTTTCCATTGTTAGCTCGTAGTATGCAAATGTCTACTCGCAAATGTTCCTTGAGTTCTACTAATTACTTATGGATTCTAAGATTGAATTGATTTTTCTACTAGAAACAAGAAAAGTTGTGTGTAACTTTTTCATCTTATCTTTTCAAATTCGGGTTCGTATTCAAAATGCTCTGTTTTTGGGTATAAAGAACAATGAAGGAATCCGAGTCTTGTTGTTTAGAAATTTGAATCTTTCGTCTTTTCTGTGTGATGAAGAGGCAACCTCGAAGCTTTTGATAATGTCGTTTGTAAAATAGGGTTTTAAATTTGGAAAAATGGAGAAGAAGACGAATCTGGAAAACTTTAACAGTCAAGAGTCTCCTTTAACTATTATAAAGGAGGAGACTTATTTGATATTTGTAGAATTCAACGGTGTTTCTCGTAAAATAAAAGTTAAGTGTGTTTGTGAGATAACTACTAATAAGTGAAGTTGTTAATGGCGTTTACAGGGAGCTAGTAGGCCGGAGGAAAAAGAAAACCAATGGCCTCCATGGGTGAAACCTTTACTGGATGAACATTTTTTTGTTCAATGCACCTTTCATGAACGCTCATGGAATAGCGAATGCAATATGTTTTGCTTAGATTGCATCAATGGCTCGCTTTGCTCCTTCTGTCTTGCTTGCCACCACAAAGATCATCGTACCATTCAGGTGTGTTGCATTCGCTCTCCAGAAGTCCTCATATTTAGACTGCATTTGGGTTTTGGTGATACTTGTTTCTGAATGTTTACTTTACTGTTCTTGCTTTGTAGATAAGGAGATTATCTTATCATGATGTGATAAAGGCCGATGATATTCAGAAGTATTTGGATATCTCAAGCATTCAGACATATGTGAACAATAGCGCAAAGGTAGTGTTTTTGAATGAGAGACCTCAGCTTAAGCCTGTTAAAGAAGCCACTAGTACCTGCGAGGTCTGTTCTCGCGGCCTTGTCAATGATTGTTTCTGCTTCTGTTCTCTTGGCTGCAAGGTATATTCCCTCATTTTTCTCGGCAAATTTTCAGTTTATTTCATAGAAAAGTTTGAAACTTTTGATGCAAATCTTTTTTTTCTTGAACAATTCAAATAGCTCTCAGTGGGAGTCTTTCTTCTGATAAGCTTCTTCTCTATGTTTTTGGGAAATGAAGGTTGCAGGAACATCTAGAAGATTTGAGAAGAGAGTGAAGGATACGCCAATAGAACCAGAGGATTCAAACAACAGTTCAGTTGTGGATAATAACATGGCAAATGTCCAGAGTTTAGTCCCATCGCCACCTCAACTTCCAACTTCTGGTTCTAAACGACGAAGGCCAAGAAAAGGAATCCCTTGCCGATCTCCACTGCAGTGAGATTAGATCTGAAAGAAGAAGAACAAGCCAATGTCACGTTTTTGCGGTTCGTTAATATATACACTGACAATTCTCCAAAAAGGGTATATAGTTGAATACAAGACGCAACAAAAAAAAAGGTCTTAAAGAATGGCCTTAGGTTTGTGCTTAAGTAGTAGTCAAATAATAACTAGCAAGTGTATATAAATATCTTCTTGTATAGTTTCTAATATGATGCAACTAGGCTTGCCAGTGAGTGATATATTTTGGGTTTTTAGGGGGTTGAAAATGGGAATAAAACCAAATACTGAGAGCTTTTACTTAATAGGAAGTTGGTTTCTGACTATGTCCTTGGTTGCACATTTGGTTTTGTTAACTAGACATTTGTAAAGTTCTTACAAACCCAAACCAGAGGGATACATATACTAGAAATCTCTTGCTTTTAAGCCTTGTAAAAGTTGGTGTGATTTGATATAAGCTTCAGAACTTCTTTTTCTTTCAATTTTTTCAGTTTTTTGTGTTAGAACTCGTTTTTGACGAAGTGGTTGTGACTACTTTTACAGTGGAATTTCAGACAAAATTGTTCGTCGAAATGACAGTATATTGGGCATGATGTAATCGTTGTTGTCAGCACTATGATATAGTGTATTCATACGTCAAAATCGGAGTAGTTGTGAATAAGAAATGGAAGTGTAAAGTGGATTGCTTGTAAAGCATATATGGAACAAATAATATTTGTCCGACATTGAAAATAGAGATTAAATATCTCTTCATATAAAGTGGAGAATTTGTAACAAGGATTAAACTCTTGAATACACTGTGCTGTATTAGAGAAAAGAAATATTCAAACCGAACTTAAGTTTCAGGTTTTGAATATAACAAATGATCCTTTGGTGCATAAATTTTATTTTTGGCCAAAGTCATTTGTTGAGTATGTTATTAATTAAATTAATAATGATTTAATCCTTTATTTGGCTTTATAAAAGAATAAGTCAAATGTTGAATTACAATCCTAATAATGAGGTAAAGTCTCATTATACCATTGGTTTCGGTTAGTGGCAAGAGTCAATATAACCACTACTCCACTTTATGAGCCACTACTCCACTTTATGGCTTACATTGTTTTGGCTATATAAATAAGTCTTCGTCTCCTCCTTCTTGTAGGGAGATAAGATCATTCGATCTATGAAAAAAAAAACAATTCCTCACGTATTTATTTTATCTCTGTTTCGTGAGAGTACAACACAAAATGATGGTTCGCTAGCTTCTATTTTCGAGTGTTGCGGAATAGTCGATGATGCGGTTGTATCCTGGGATTCTTGATTGCATAAGACCGTCACACTACGGGCAATAAAAGAATTAAGGACAGAGTGTCTCGCCTCCACACAAACCGTTCTTCCCGTTCATATATTATTGGTAGTACTTGTACTTTTAGTTATGTTTTTATCATTATCAATAAAAATTAATCAGTTTGCCATATCGTAGAAATCATGTTCCTACAATCTTACAATCTTAATTCTTTTATTTTCGTTATTGTACTAACGAAAATTGATTAATTGTTGAGTTTTGATAAGAACAGGTTATGGACAAACGTTTTGTTCACAATCTAGCGATGGTGATCATTTTTTTTGGTAAACAAAAAAAAAAGAAAAAAAATGTTTTGCTATCAGATTTCGAGAAATTATTAGGAAAATCATTTTTTGAGAAAAAATAAATTTTTGTATAAATTTATTTTGAAAAAGGATTTAATCCATTTTGGGGAAAAAAATATTTTGCCTTCTCAACAAAACAAAATTTCTATGATGAGTCGACACACCAAATTTAGTTTGGTAATGGTCTTCCATCTGAATTTGATTTCATACAAAATTTGTGTAGAATTTTTGTAGAATCAAGTTGTTTTTTGCAAAAACTGATTTTTGACAAAAATCAGTGATCAAAAAAAAAATGTGCAGAAACTGAGTTCTAATAGAATCAGTGTTTGTGCAAATTTTGTGTAAAAACAGAAACCTGGTTTTTATTAATTGGTGTCTGTGCAAATTTTGTGCAGAAGCGAAAATCGTGCAAAAACAGTACAGAAACAGAGTTCTGATAGAATCAGTTTTTTTGTATTCGTGAAAAAATCGGACATAATCCGATTTCTGATAGAATCAGTTTTCTGTATTCGTGCAAAAATCGGACAGAAACCGATTTCTGATAGAATCAGTTTTCTGTGTTCGTGCGAAAATCGGACAGAAACTGAATTCAGATAGATTCTATTTGTTACGCTCGTGCAAAAATCGGGCAAAAACATAGTTCTGATAGAATATGTTTTTGTGTTCGTGCAAAAACCGAGCTGAGACTGAGATATGAGAGAATCAGCTTTCATGTTCTTGCAAAATTCGGGAATAAACTGAGTTCTGATAGAATCAGTTTGAGTTTCCGTGCAGAACCCAACCAAACCCTTGATTCTAAAACAATCTGTGTTTCGTGCAAAATCCGGACAGAGACTTGATTATGATATCATCATTGTTTCTGGATTTTGATTTTTGTGAAAAATCTGAACAAAAACTTGATATAATCACTGTTTTCTGCTTTTTGATGTTCATGCAAAATCTGGACAGAAACTGGATATAATCACTGTTTTCTGCATTTGATTTTCGTGCAAAATCTGAACAGGAACTTGATAAAATCGTTGTTTTCTGCGTTTTGATTTTCGTTCAAAATCTGGACAGAAACTTGATTGTGCTAGAATCAGTTTTCGTGCAAAATTGTTGCAGCAAATCTGTCAATATTATATTTTTGAAAAAATTTATTCCGTACAAAATTTGGACATAATTTTGTTCGTGCTTAACTTGAGTCCGTGCAATATTCGCGTGATATTAATTTTGTACAAATATAATGGAGTTACAAAATAAAAGATTTTGAACTCTTATGTGAATGCAAAAGGAGCATTATTCAAAGTTACATTTAAAATGTGGGGGGAACGTTGCTTACCACAAAAGTTACAGAACTTTGAGAAGGTATTACACTTTTGTATTATTACCTAAAAATGTTGGGGTTTATGATAGCTTGGACACTTTAGTTTTGTGTAGCATGGTTAGTCATGTCTTTTAAGAAGATGACATTAAACCAGTGGATAACTTATCTCAAATTAATCGACAACCTAGGATCCACTTAAGTAAAGGTGTGTCTTGAGATCAAGTTGTAAAATCATCAAGAGGAATGGGTTAAAGCCTATGAATTAAGATGAGGTTTGATGGTAACCCCACCTATGTGACTGGAGATCCCAAGATCTAGGTTCAAAGGGAAAACTAAGTCAAATTGAATCTGCTAAGAGCACTATGAGACTTTAGTCTCTACCCAGTTCCTAGGATGATGAAACAGTGCTTCCTGTATAGGTGTAGGATGAACGATGCTCTTAATGATTTGAGTCCACGACTTTGAGATATAAGTGGAGTATTGCAGGATGCTCCTTTAAACAAAGTTAATGGAAAATCACCTTATGAGTGTGAAATGGGGCCATTTCTAGGAGAATATGAAAGGCTATATTCTCTAAGTTCACTCATGAATAACCAGGAATGTTCAAGGCCAAAATGAACACAATAGATAACCTAGTTCTGTGAGAAAATGAAACTGTGTGATAATTATTGTTTCAGTTTACATCAAAGTCCGGGTGGTTCAAGACATCAAGTTCACCTCCTGGTCGAGTAAATCCGATAATTATTCACAATGACTGGTTCAAGGCTGAAAAATGCTACCAAGTCATATGCAGTGAATTTTTCGGTTGTACTCTCAAAAGTCGTTTTATTGAGTCTTTTTAAGTCTTGTCGAGTCTTGTCTAGGACGTCAAGTCTGCCTAGTAGTTCGAGTCGTCATGTGTCTAGAGTAATTTCTATTCATGTGGGGGATTGTTAGAACTCGTTTTTGACGAAGTGGTTGTGACTACTTTTACGGGGAAATTTCAGACAAAATTGTTCGTCGAAATGACCGTATATTGGACACGATGTAATCGTTGTTATGAGCACTATGATATAGTGCATTCATACGTCAAAATCGGAGTAGTTGTGAATGAGAAATGGAAGTGTAAAGTGGGTTGCTTGTAAAGCATAAGATGGAACAAATAATATTTGTCCGACATTGAAAAAAGAGATTAAATATCTCTTCATATAAAGTGGAGAATTTGTAACAAGGATTAAACTCTTGAATACACTGTGGTGTATTAGAGAAAAGAGATATTCAAACCGAATTTAAGTTTCAGGTTTTGAATATAACAAATGATCCTTTGGTGCATAAATTTTATTTTTGGCCAAAGTCATTTGTTGAGTATGTTATTAATTAAATTAATAATGATTTAATCTTTTATTTGGCTTTATAAAAGAATAAGTCAAATGTTGAATTAATCCTAATAATGAGGTAAAGTCTCATTATGCCATTGGTTTCGGTTAGTGGCAAGAGTCAATATAACCACTACTCCACTTTGTGAGCCACTACTCCACTTTATGGCTTACATTGTTTTGGCTATATAAATAAGCCTTCGTCTCCTCCTTCTTGTAGGGAGATAAGATCATTCGATCTATGAAAAAAAAAAACAATTTCTCACATATTTATTTTATTTTTGTTTCATTGAGAGTACAACACAAAACGATGGTTCGCTAGCTTCTATTTCCGAGTGTTGTGGAATAGTCGATGATGCGGTTGTATCATGGGATTCTTGATTGCATAAGACCGTCACACTACGGGCAATAAAAGAATTAAGGACATAGTGTCTCGCCTCCGCACAAACCGTTCTTCCCGTTCATATATTATTGGTAGTACTTGTACTTTTACTTATGTTTTTATCATTATCAATAAAAATTAATCAGTTTGCCATATCGTAGAAATCATGTTTCTACAATCTTACACTCTTTGATGTATTTCTTATAATACTATTTATAATCGAAAAGAATTTTACCAATTCAGAAGCGGATGATCTCCTCAAGCAACAAACGTTAACTAATTATAAATACATATGCAAGTAAACAAACTCTTATTGGTATTACAATAGACTAATATTGCGTGGTCATTTTTTATAAGAAATATAATATTGGGTAGTTATCCTTTCAAAAAGATAAATAAGACGATTATAATAATGGTTTGTAATGCTTCTAACAAGATGTAAAAGAGGTTATTAGATAACACATATTTTAATTAAACTTGTTTACGTTTTGGATTTTTATTTTCGATTCTACTATTTCGTGATTCTCCAAAATGATTTGCATTCATCATTGTGAATAAGGATTGTATTACTTCTCAACAAAATGTATAGACTAGGTATGATGCAATCTTACGAAGAGAGGTTTTTAGTCTCTTCGAAAAAGGGAGATTTTTAGTCTCTGATCTTTCTGAATACAGAATTCGAAAACTTAGATGGAGTTTTTGTGTTTAGGGTTCTGCGAAAACTTGATGAATAGATGGAAGAGATTTCGATGGGATGAATGATGATAGAAGTGTTTAGGATCTAGAGAACAAACTCGGTTTTGATCTTAAACAAAAAGATGCATAGAGAATAAACTCTGTCGCAATCAGATCTGTTCAAAGTTGAACAAAGGTTTCGAAGTTTCTTCGAGAAAAAAGAAAAACTTTATTAAAAATTTGGATGATCTGAATGTTGAAGCATACAACTTATTTATAGTGCTAAAGACCTAGGGTTTTCGAAATCTCTCTCCAAAAGGAAGAAGGAAATTCGATTTTCCTAACATATCTAAAAGGAAATCTGAAACAATCTTAAATTAAAAGGAAAATATCTAGATCCTTTTCCTTTTTAAAATAAAAGGAAACAATCTGAATATTCCTAAAACCTTAGATATATTTCGAAAAAAACAAACCAAGAATTAAAATAAACCAAGTCTAAATAACTAACAAACCAACTAGATAAAACTATTTAATTAAGACTGAAAACCGAATGGTTAAAAGTCTTAATAAAATCTGGGTTTCCTTCTTGAGTTGAAATCGAGTTTGGTTTAGAATAAACCAAAGTTGCAATCTGATTTTGAAGCCTTCTTGCTTGCGATCTTGTGACAGGCCCATTAGAGAAAACAAACGGGTCTGAACTCGAATCAGCTTGTTCCTTTTCTGCGCTATCTTCATCTTCACTGTCACTCAGCTCTAACTCATTTCCGTGCTCAGTCCATGTTGCATCAACGTATATACTAAGAGAGCTCCTATATTCTAGGAATGTAGAAGATAACAAAAAATATAATACAAGAGATATTTTCAATAAAATATGTCCCTTCAAGATGGACCGAGGGACGAGGGCCCAGTCTTGTCAAGCATGAGAAGAAACTTTGAATGAGGTAACGACTTTGTTAGTGCATCTGCAAACTGGTCAGCAGAAACAACATGTATAATTCGATGTGATCCCGATTGAACCATATCTCGATAATCTACTACGACATACTTCATACGAGTGTGAAAGATGGGAATGACACAAAGATATGTTGCTCTTATACTATCACATTAAATTGTTGGTGGTTCAGAAAATTAAAAATCGAGTTCACCGAGGAGAGAAATGACCTATGGAACTTCTGATGTTGTGTCCGAGACAGATTATTCATGTTTTTCACTATGTGTTTCTTTAACAATCAAGTTGCGTTCTACTCAAGCTATTATTGTGGATAAAATGAAAGCAAGCAGTGTAGAGTATAATTAACTTTAGATAAGATTGTCATCAATATAACATAGAAAGATCATCCAAGAATATAATAGGTAAGATAATTGTTAATCATTGTGTTAATATATCTCTTTTTTTTTACACAAAAAGCTCTTCTATTACTCAAAAGACTTGAGGTGGTGCGGCAAGCCACACCGGAATAGAACAACCCACAAACGAGAAAATAGATGAGTGCGATCTAGCTAACCTAGCTAAAAGGTCTGCTTCCGAATTTAACATCTGTGGAATAAAAATCAGCTTGAAAGACGTAAAGATACTCCTCGCTCTCTCGAACTCTTGTAACTTTGTCACAAAGGCTGGCCATTCATCCGGATTCGCAGTCATGCTCACGACATCCATGCTATCAGTGCCGAACTCATGTATCTCCGAATGAGCCCTCATGCTCTGCATAGCCCAAATAAGAGCTTCAAGCTCAGAATGGAGCGAGGACAATCGCCGAAATTGATTGCGAGATCCTAGAAGGAGACGCTCTCCATTGATGCCAAACAGAGACCAACCCATCCCACTATAAATGTGCGACTGCTTCCAAGAGCCATCAACCAGGCATATGTTACGCAAACATACGGTTTGCGTACTTGTGTCCGGTGCCCTCGGCGATGCCGATACCTCACGAACTTCCTCCAATGCACGCCATTCAGATATAGCACGGCTGAGAATCTCTGGCGCCTCTCTTGTAGTCCCCTGGAACAAACGCTCATTGCGCGCCTTCCAAATAAACCACAATATCCATGGGTAGGACTCATGTGCCTCCACACGCGGACTACCGTCCCGCCAAAAAAGATACGCTAAATTGCTATACACGCTGGATGTTGGGAACACGCCTGGTTGCAATAGTGAAGGGACTAAGGACCACACCAGAATCGCCGAAGGACATTCAAAGAAAGCATGAAGAGTGGTCTCCTCAGGTGCTCCACAGCATGGACAAAGGTCCACACAAGTCATCCCTCGCTGCACTAAATTGTGAGTCACCGCCAGGTACCTAGACAACATCTGCCACATCAGATGACGCAACTTGTGCGGGGCATCGACCGTCCACACGAATCTCTTCAAGCCATTGAGGCTCGATTGGTCTACTTCCATCTTTGCCAAAGATAGTGCACGCGCAGCCTTGTAGCCCGACCTAACTGTATACTGCCCAAATTTAGTGAACTGCCAACAAAACTCATCCCTGTGAAAAGATCGAGCGATAGTCAAACTCTGAAAGATAGGGATATCTTCTGGCACCACATACTGTTCTAGCTTCTGGATGTCACATTGCTTGGAGTTCCCATCAATAAAATCACTGACCACCATCAACGGATCTGCCACTGGGATACGCGCCCTAGCCGGCCTAGCCGGGCACGTCGGAATCCAGGGATCCTCCCATACACTAGTAGTAAGGCCAGAGAAAATCTTCTTGCGTAGGCCGCGTAGAAGCAGAGGCTTCGAAGCAAGGATGCTCCACCATCCATAAGAAGGTCTATCCGCCTCAAGGGCTTGTAATGGCGAAGAATATTTATAGTATCGGCCCCTAAGGACTCTTGCCAGAAGTGAATTCGAGAATCTAATGAGACGCCACAACTGTTTGGCCAAAAGGGCCAAATTAAACTCATGTAGAGTACGAAATCCTAAGCCCCCATTCTCCTTTGAAGCGCATAACTTATCTCTTTTATTGTGTAATTTTCAGGTATGTCTTCGGTGTAATCATACCTATAAAAAGAGGCTGACTCTCTCCAATAATTGGACACGTCAGCGTCTATATGATAGACACGTGTCATTTAAAAAAACAAAGAAAAAAATTGTGATAAGATCGATTCTTCTTCTCTCTCTCAAGCGTTTTCTCCTTCTTCTCCTCCTCCCAGGAAGCGCCGTTCTTCCACGAGAGGTATCTTGCGCTTCATTTGTATCATATCTTTGATGGAGAAATCTGTGATGTTAAAAGGAATCGACGCCGCTGATACTTCCTCATCTTCATCTCCACAACCCCCAAGTACGTTCTTGCTTAAATTTCTGATGATACCTCGGTTATTTTCATCTCCAAAATCTCAATCTTCGCTATGCTGTTCGTGATTCGATAATTAGATTTGAGCTTCGTGCGATTAATTTTTTGAATTTCTGCTTTTGATTTCACATAAAAGAGAAACGAGAATGTTGGATATCAATCTATTCCAAGTATAAAAGGGTAACAATCCGGAGATCATCCGAGAATCTCAACGCCGGAGATTTGCCAGCGTTGAAGTCGTTGAGATTATTGAGCTGGACGAAGAGTGGCGTAAGCGTAAGTCTCTTCTTTTTCAAAGATCATTTTGCTCTAATCGTTTACAAAATGAGTTTGATGCAATCAAATTTCTTCTGTTTTAGGTCAATTTGAAGTAGATAATTTCCGAGAAGAGTTCAACAAGCTGAACAAGGAAATGGCCAAGCTCAAAATTGTTAGTTTACGGTAAGTTTTTGTCTCTAATAAATTATAGCAACCTTCTTTTAGATCCATTGTGCTTATTGTTAGGATCCATTCATTTCTGAATACCATCATTGACAAATGATTACAGTTTGTTTGATTGCATTTGATGGAACATTGGTACTATTTCATTTGTGTAGTAATGATATTGTTGTTGTTTCTTTTGAATAGGCTGGTGGTGATGCCACAAAGCTTATTCAGCAAACCGAGAAAAACAAAAAGACTCTGCCGATAAGGAGGCAGAAGTTCGTGAAGCTTATGCTGCTCTGAAAGCTAAATTGGAGACAATTGGAAATCTCATCCATGACTCGGTTCCAATTGATAACAATGAGGTTTGTTCCATTTTCTCTTTCCCTGAATGTTGGTGGTGACTGAAAGAGGAGAGGGATTTATAAGTGTATGGTGTTTACTTTTCTAGATGGAGAGATTGGTTGCATGGTGAATGGTGCAGGATTTGCTATGGCAACCATGGACCTCATAAAATTGCACGGTGGGACCCTTGCCAATTTCCTTGACGTTGGTGGAAACGCATCTGAACACGAGGTAATAATAAAACCATTAATAGCATCCAAGGTATACATTCGTAGCTGCTTTTCCGCCCACTAAATTTGACCATTTGTAGAATTTGTAGCATTTGTGTTTATAAGATTATGGTCTTGTACAGTTAAGAGAATTAAAATGGGATTAGATCCACCACCTGGCTGTAACATTGTATCGTTGACGGTTCCCAAGGAAAAGCTCAAGTTGTTCGTCAATATATTGTGGAACTATCCCTTCTTATGAATTCATGTAAATTCCTGAGAGTCAGCGATTTCATTTTGTGCCGAGTAAATATTGAGTAGCTTTCTAATCGTGTCTTACTTCATTTGTGATACTATCATGTGTATAGTCTTAGTTTCTCTGAATTTTTCCTTTCAGATTATGATTTGCAGGGCCTTTATAAGCAGAGGATTTTGAGGGGTCTCACCTAGGTTTTACCATGACATTGAATCCAGTCTTCCCTCGGTCACATGTAGTAAGATTCTTTTTAGAGTTATTATTAAAAACATATTTTTATTTTTGTTTCTTATTAAGCATGTATATTGATGTTTTAAATAGTATAATGGACAATTGTGAAGCCAACCGGAAGTTCCTTCTCAATCATCTGAAAGGTCATAATTCATGCAATCCATATATTTATGTGTTTGGTGCTAATTACTTTGAGGTATTACTGTTAGTGACCATTTCGTTTCATATTGATGGCCACCAAGAAGATGGGAAGTTTAACTTAAAACTCTCAACATAAGATACTTGTCAAAAGGATGATTGATGGTAGTATGGTACACTAAATGCTAGAGTTTAAGTTTATCATCTAAGTAATAAGTTTAGTGTTAAGGTAAATTCTTAGATTAGTGTTGCAATTTGATAAAAATATGTTCTCTATATGATGGTGGATATTATGTTTATTCTATGTATTATCGTGTCTATCACATATGTTTGCTTTTTCCTAGCTAACAAATGAACCACTTGTATGCAGAGTTCATTTATGATTACATGATGTGGAAGTTTAAAATATCTAATTTTCATATCCTTGTGATACACCTTTGATTGCATTTAGTTCATCTGATTTTTTTTTTGTCTCATGTTTGTGTAGGAGCAGACAATAGAAACAAACTTCGACGTTGAAGAGTGTTGTAGTTGGAGCAATATATTCTAGGTAATGTGAACCATAGAAAATCAAGGATACCCTATTTCAACTTACTCTCATCCCTATTTCAGATTCCATAAAGAGTCCTGTAATTCTCAGTGTATTGAAAGAGTTATGATCGTCTCTGTCCAGTTCCGACTTTGTTAACAACTTGTGAATCCGTTTTCAAGGCATAGTAAATTGTAAGCGCAAGAAAAAAATTGTTGCTTCTCTTTAAATGTATATTTCTTATTCATGTTTATAGGCTTCAAGGGTAGCCAATTATAATGTCAGTAGTAACTATAGCCTTGGAGCTGAAGATATGCACTCGGTTATTCAACATTTGTAAAGGTCTATGATTGTAAAATTTAGTAGATTTCTTGTTGGTCATGTATATTTAATAGCAGAATGATGTAGTCTCATTTAGTTGGTTCATATACACCCATTGCTAGACAATAATAAAGATAAGATGTAGGGTGTAGATTATTCTTGTCTACACTACACCGTGTAGTGTTGGGGATAGTACCATTGCAAGTGTAGTGTTGGGGATAGTACCATTGCAAATATGTTTTCGAATTAACATCTCCAATTAGAATAAACCTTAGATTACTATTAACATGATTGAATTGGAAGTCTTAAGCAATTGGATGTGTTTAGTTGGTTCTCTGGATCTCTTTTTTTATAGTTCCACTGTCTTTACAAATAATTTTATTTTCTCGTGTTGAAAAATAAATTACATCTTGAAAAATTTTCTAAAATAAGATAACACTTTTTTCTTTGAAAAAAAACTTAAAAGATAATCAAATAATTAATGTAGTTTATTTTATTAAAAAAATGAAGGTTCATTATGAAATATTTCACTAATTTTCACTAATCGATTTTAAAATGTTATAAAATAAAAAGTAATACATACAAAAACCCGCGCGTATGTGCGGATATTGGCCTAATACTAATAAAAACCTAACTTTTAAAAAAGCACATATTTGAATAAAATAATAAAATCTATTTATGTACCATTAGTCTTAGGTCTCCGTAAATCAAGATACCATAGAGAAAGCTGATAACGTCAAAATAACAATCAATAGCCCATGTGTTTTTAATGTTTACGTCATCTTCATTTAAGTGCAATGACCACCTGTAGCAGTGACTAAAGATAGCGAAAACCAATTATTTTGTTATCTGTCTCATGGTGGCTGACTTTAAGCGAGTAATTGCTTTCGTCAGTTATTATGTTGTTTGTTTTATTATGGCTCACTACTAATATATATGCATATACTTAAAGTTTTACAAAATATAATCTAAGTACATAATTTTACGATGTTTAATATCTTGAAATTAATATTAATATAAATATAAATATAAACATAAATATAAACATAAACATAAACATAAAGATAAATATAAATATACATATAAATATAGATATAGATATAGATATAAATATAAAATTGCAATTGTTGGTTAGTGCGATTGGTAGCTGGTTCAACGACGGTAGTCGTTATTGCTAGGGGCAGCTGCGAAACCAACATGCCTTAGTCTAGTGATCATACAATCAATCCAAAAATCCAAATTACAAAACCTAAAGAAAGCAATATCATTCGGAAGGAAAATAATACAAAAGAGAAAAGAGAAAATAACAAATCAATCAATCAATCTTTAAGTGAAGTAGACCGGACATCGTTTATGGTTAAACTTAGGCAAGATCAACCCGTCTGGTCCAACCACGATATTGCAGTTAGCGTGCATCCTATGGTGCTTACTGATCCACTTAGACAGCTTAAACCGGATATTCGAAACTATGTCGAGCCTAAAAGCCACCGTTCCTTGAGCCCTATCATTAGTAAACTCGGTCCAACGGTTACTGTTTACCGTTAAAGAAGCTCCAGTGAGCGTCCCGGTCACAATCGTTGTGTTCGTCGGCTGCTGGAAAAATGGGCTTAACAAAGGACTTGACCCGACCCGTTGATCTTTGTAGTAAACGAAACCGTCCATAGAATCAAAGTAAACACCCATGTGTTGGTTCGGGTTAAGTATGGTTACATTGAAAGCGATTCTTGCATTTTCGAATCCGGTAGGCTGGTCTAGACCTTGAACCACGAAGTCCTGAATATGGAACCGAGGTCGATGAGGGCGTAAACTGAGCCAAAGTATGAAAGCAATTATGCCTGCAAAGAACAAAACCAATAAAAACATTGCGCAGATGAATTTCGATATTCGGGTCGAGAGGCTTTCTTTAACTCGGTGAGCGTAGTAGCTAGCCGAATGGTGACGCTTTATGGGTTGGGTTTGGGCCACCGGACTGGACCGGATGGGGATAGTTGTTCGGTCTGGTGTCATTGTGCTTTGATTAGTTCTAATGAATGTTTTCTGGTAAAAAACAAATGAGGTATTTGAGGAGGAAAGTGTTGGAGTGTTGGAGTTATGTATAAAGAAGAAAAGCAGATATAGTTCTTGAAGTGTTCGGAGAAGAAAGGAATCAGATTACGTAAAGTGGACAAATTACAATGGAAACCTCTTTTTCTAGTTCTTTTATGACTTAAAAGAATCGTATAATACAACCTATTGATCGAAGCTTATTATGTAACTTTTATTTTATTCCAAAATTAATGTATTTACGATACAATTGTGTAATTCTGGACATAATATGCGTTTTTTATGTAAAAGATGATGTTTTTCGTTTAGAAATATGTACTCTATATAATCTTGCCTTGTTTCTTATAAACTTTTATCTAAACGTTTCCGTGTTTGACTCTTACTTATTTCTTTGGCTCAAATTATGTTGTGTAATTATTCTATAGTTCACTAATTTTGAGAATGATATGTGTTACGTTTAAGGAAGAAATAAAAGTCAATGCGTTTTACAAATTGCAAGAGATAAATGAAAACAATGAGAACTTGATATACAATACAACGACGATTGTGCAAATAAGTACGACTAGAGTTTGATCCGCACGACCGCGCAATGTAATTTAATATTTATGCATTTATTTTACGATTGATCATGTTATTAATTATTCGTAACTTATGTCAAATGTTCATATTCATTTTGAATACCGAACTAATCAAATTGATATATTATACCATTTGTCATTTCTCATTTGATAAGTTTATGTAAAACTAAATATTGATTCTGTATATGAATTTATTTTTCAAATACACATGTTTCATAGATTAGAAATTTAGAATGTACTATGTTTTTCGGGATTTATATGAGTAAACTCAAAATTTATTAATACTAGTTTAAATATTTTATCTTATAATATTTAATTTTTAAATAGTTTTATTTAAAACGTAAGTTTGTGTTATTTTTGTGACAAAATTTTTGTGTTATTTTATACACATAATCTCTAAAATAATTAATGGTTTAACTTATTTAATTATATTTATCTTTAGTTTTAATAATCTAATTATACAATATACAATGAGAACTTTTTATTTTCGTTTTAAATTTAAAATTTATCAAATTTAAATTATATTTATTTTAACAATGTTTGCATATTTCAAATGTTTAGAATGTAAAAAGAAAAGATTGTATGAGATTTAGTTGCGAATAAAATAAAATACATAATTATAATCCAGATAAAAGATATTATGATATATTAAATTTTAATTAGTTAATTAAAATTGGTTTGACGTTTTTATCCTTAATGAAATCTTAACTTTTAATAGTATACTAGATTTTGACCCGTGCTTCCAAAGCGCGGGATTCATATTTTTGATATAATCTAATACAAAAAAGAGATTTAAAGATGATATTAATTTTTGTTATAAATAAACAAAAGTAAAGAACAAATACTTTCATAGATTTATTAACGATATGGATTATTGATATGAAAATGAAAATTAGTTTCTTCTATAATATATTTACGTCAGGGGCTAAAAAATGATATGATCAATTCCTTTATAATATCGTTGTTGAATTTCTTTTTGTAG
>OVAN01006153.1:0-21916 GCA_900406275.1 Anastatica hierochuntica | reverse complement strand
AATAGCTTTATTGAAGAGGAAAAATGTCCTGCCTCGTTAAAACCTTAAGAACGGTAAACTCGGTGTAGGAAAAACCCATTCTCTAAGGAAAGAGTACAACTACACATTATCCTCTTTGTAGCTTTTCAAATAAGTCACCTAGCTCTTCTTGCGGAATATGGGTGAATATGTTGTAGATAGCAGTGGCTTGATGATCATCCATTTCCGTGCTAATCAAGGCTCGAACTTCCTTAGCTAACTCCTTAACTTTTGAACGTGTTACTCTGGCTTCAGGAGCTAACTTCTTGGTCTTAGATCGTGTGATCCTTCCTTCTGGCTCAGGAACATCTTCCTCCGAGCTTGAGCTAGCCATGATCGTATCATCCTCCCCCTCTTGAAAGGGATTTGTCCTCAAATCTGAATCTGCAACATAAGGAAGCAAGTCAAAAACATTGAAAGCGCTTGAGGTGTTATACTTACCTTGGAGGTCAAATCTGTAGGCATTGTTGTTGATCCTTTGAATTACTTTAAAAGGACCATCAACTCTCGGCATTAGCTTAGATTTTCGTTCT
The DNA here is from genome assembly GCA_900406275.1 of Anastatica hierochuntica. Taxonomy (NCBI): domain Eukaryota; kingdom Viridiplantae; phylum Streptophyta; class Magnoliopsida; order Brassicales; family Brassicaceae; genus Anastatica; species Anastatica hierochuntica. Next base: position 21,365 of record OVAN01006153.1, on the reverse strand, counting down.
TCTGGAAATCGGTCTTTCCTCCTCAGATGAACCCAAACGAGGTCTCCCACTTTAAATATCAACTCCTTGCGCCCCTTGTTTGCATGTTTAGCGTACAACTTGGTCTTCTTCTCAATATTTTCTTTGCCTTGGCGTGAAGTCTGCATACATACTCAACTTTCTTTTTCCCATCTAAGCTGATACGTTCCTTCAAAGGCAAAGAAACAAAATCTAGGGGAGACAAGGTGTTAAATCCATAAACGATTTCAAAGGGAGAAAATAAAGTGGAAGAGTGCTTAGCGTGGTTGTTGGCAAACTCGACATAAGGTAGATACTCTTCGCATGTTTTCAAGTTGCCTTTTACCATTGTGCGTAGAAGTGTGGAGAGGGATCTGTTGACTACTTCAGTCTGGCTGTCTGTCTGAGGGTGGAAAGCGTGGAAAATGAAAGCTTGGTGTCCAGCTTTGCCCATAGAGTGCACCAGAAGTGAGAAAGAAATTTTGTATCTCGGTCTGAGACAATGACCCGGGGAATTCCATGAAGGCGTACCACTTCCCTGAAAAACAAATTAGCAACAAAAACCGCATCGTCGGTTTTATGACTGGCAATGAAATGCGCCATCTTGTTGAACCTGTCAACGACCACAAAGATAGAATCTCGACCATTTCTGGTACGAGGTAAGCCAATGACAAAATCCATGGAGATGTCAGTCCAAGAGTGAGAAGGAATAGGTAAAGGAGTGTATAACCCGTGTGGTTGAACTTTGATTTTGGCTAGTTTGCACACGGCACACCTAGAGCACACTTTCTCCACATCCTTCTTCATATGTGGCCAGTAGAACTGATCCTGAAGACTAAGTAAAGTCTTTGTCACGCCAAAATGGCTAGCAAGTCCACCACCGTGAGCTTCCCTCACTAATAGCTCTCGGTTTGTTCCCGTAGGAATGTATAAACGGTTCTGGTAGAACAGATAGCTATCTTTCCTGAAATAACTCTCAAAAGCAAATTTAGAGCATTTGGAATAGTATTCTTTAAAATCCAGAACAGATTCATAGAGTTCTTTTACCAAATCAAATCCAATCAATTTAAAACTTAAAGTAGAGACAAGAGAATACCTCCTTGACAATGCATCGACAACTACATTGTCCTTACCTTTTTTTATACTGAATCACGTACGGAAAGGTTTCTATGAATTCCATCCATTTACCATGCATTTTATTGAGCTTTTGTTGTCCCTTGAGGTGCTTAAGGGACTTGTGATCTGTGTGTATGACGAATTCTTTAGGCCACAAATAGTGCTGCCAGGTCTGCAGAGCTCGTACCAAGGCATAGAGTTCCTTGTCATAAGTAAGATAGTTGAGAGTAGCTCCTCCCAACTTCTCACTGAAATACGCCACTGGTTTCTTTTCCTGTGTAAGTACTACACCAATACCTACACCAGACGTATCACATTCAATTTCAAAAGTTTTACGAAAATCAGGAAGAGTTAAAAGAGGAGAGTTGATAAGCTTCTCTTTTAAGGCATTGAAAGCCTTTTCTTGATCATGCTCCCATCTGAAACCAATGTCTTTCTTGATCACTTCGGTGAGTGGAGCAGCAATGGTGCTGAAGTCTTTCACGAAGCGCCTATAGAAACCTGCCAAACCGTGAAAACTCCTAACTTCTCCCATGGTTTTGGGTATAGACCAGTCACGGATTGCTTTGATCTTCTCCTCGTCAACCTTAACTCCTTCTGCATTCACAACAAATCCTAAAAAGACTACTTCATTAGTACATAAAGAGCATTTAGCAAGGTTAGCATATAACTTTTCGGATCGAAGAACATTTAAAACAGAACGAATATGTGAAAGATGTTCTTGCAAACCGTTGCTATATATGAGGATGTCATCGAAGTATACTACCACGAATACTCCGATGAATTCCCTGAGGACATGGTTCATGAGTCTCATGAAGGTGCTGGGTGCATTAGTGAGTCCGAAAGGCATGACCAACTACTCATAAAGACCATGCTTGGTCTTAAAAGCTGTCTTCCATTCATCTCCTACCTTAATGCGAATTTGATGGTAACCACTCCTTAGATCTATTTTTGTGAAGATAGTAGATCCACATAGCTCATCTAGCATGTCATCAAGTCATGGGATTGGATGTCTGTATTTGACTGTAATAGTGTTGATGGCATGGCAGTCAACACACATCCTCCAGGAACCGTCTTTCTTGGATACCAGTAGAACAAGAACTGCGCATGGACTAAGGCTCTGGCATACGTATCCTTTTTCCATGTATTCAGTGACTTGTTTCTCCAACTCCTTAGTCTCATCGGGGTTGGTTCTGTACGCGGGTCTGTTGGGTAGAGGAGCACCTGGTACCAAGTCTATCTGATGCTCAATACCACGAATAGGAGGTAGTCCTGATGGGATTTCTTCTGGAAAGACATCACTGAAATTCCTGCAAAAGATTCGACATTCCTAAAGGAAGCTCAAGACGATCATTAGCACTGACTAGGGACTCCTTATACATAATCATAAAGACAGGTAATTCAGAATCAATACATTCAGAAACTTCCCTGGCATTAAGGTATAGAATTGAACCGTTAGAAGGTTCCTTTTCTGGCGTGGATTTGGACTTGGCTTTGAGCTGGTCCTGGTAAATTTCGTGAGGTGTCATGGGCAGCAAGGTCACCTTTAGGCTTTTGTGGTTGAATGTCTGCTTGTTGGTGAATCCATCATGTTGGACTTTGCGATCTGATTGCCATGGTCTTCCCAACAATACATGGCTTGCCGTCATTGGTATAACGTCACATAAGATCTCGTCTTCGTACCTGCCAATGGTTAGCGTAACCTTAACTTGTTTATTAACGTCAATACCTTTGCCATTGTCAAGCCAGTGGAGATTGTAAGGCCGTGGGTGTGGCTGCGTTTCTAGTCCAAGTTTCTGAACCATCACCTCGCTAGCTGCATTGGTACAACTCCCGCCATCTACAATCAAACTACATACCTTACCTTTGACTTGGCAACGGGTATGAAAAAGATTTTCTCGTTGGCATGATTCCTCAGATTGAGGTTGAAATGTGAGTGTTCTCCGAGTTACCAAGAGCTCTCTCACCGTAGAGGGTAGATCTTCTTCTTCTTCCTCATAGGTTGATTCTCCTTCTGAATCGGATTGAGGAATGATTTCTCCATCATCTCGTAACATAAACACCTTCTTGTTAGGACAATCACGAGAGTAATGTCCCATGCTTTGGCATCTGAAACAACGTACACCATTTAGAGGAGTAGTAGATTTATATTTAATTTCAAATTTGACTCCCACTTTCGCCATTGGAGGTGACGGTTTAGTGTCTTAAGAAAACACAGGTTTGGATATGGTGTGATTGTCTCTTAGCCGAGAGGTGTTGGGTGTGAATGAAGGCTGGATTGCACGCCTTTTGTTTTGAGCTTCAATGAGTTCGCCCTTGTGCACCATTTCTTCAATATCAGCGTATGATTGAAGCTCCAATTTGTCATGTATGTCACGGCCTAGACCTCCTAGAAACCGGGACATGATCATGTATTCTCCTTCTTGAAGACCTGTACGAATCAACAAAGTTTCCGATTCCTGATAATATTCCTGGACAGACTTAGAGCCTTGGTTGAGGCGTCTAAGCTTGCCGAGAACTTCCCTATGGTAGTGGGCAGGAATGAACTTCTTTTGCATCTGGATTAGAAGCCGCGTCCAGGTAGTGATGGGAGCTTCATTGGCACGAGCACGGGTTAGACATAATTGTTCCCACCACAGCAATGCGTAGTCACTGAATTCCGAGATAGCTATCTTTACTTTGTTAGCTGGATAGGTACCTGCAACCAAAAAATTAGATTTCATCTTACGTTCCCAATCTAAATAAAGTTCAGGATCATTTAAACCAGAAAAGGAAGGGAATCGAAATTTAAGATGTTTGATCTGCTGTTGAGCAAGATCAACATCTCTACGAGGTTCACGACCTCTAGCACGGATGGTGCTGCCATGTGAATGGTCTGAAAATTCTGGATCTTCATAATACGCAACATCTTCTTCTAAGAAAACACATTGTCCTCCTATGGTTGTGCTTGGTCTATGATGGCGTGGAGGTAGAGCAACAACTCTTGTTCCTCTCGCATCTGCATCATCAAAAGGAAAAGGATTAGTGTTGTTCCGAACATCTTGAGATGGTCTCGGCCTAGTAGATGTAAGTCTTGGCCGTCGGGTTGAGGTGCCAATGTGGCCTTTGCCCTTGTGCTGGCGCAAAACCTCAAAAGGTGTGAGAGTATGTGATGTCTCCTCTCCAGTAGATGCTCGGGATCGAATCATCTCCTTAAAATTGGTATCAACTTTTGTGTTGAGTTGATCCATCTGTTGAGCTAATTGTTCATTGAGCTGAGTAGTGATCTGAGTGGAAAGAGCCTTAGAGGACTTTTTGATCTACTGAGCCACCATCTTGTTAAGGTTCTCCATGGCTTCAGGTGAAAGCTCCATAGTACCTGAAAACAAGATCAAACAAACTCACAGTAAGGAGTTCTTTGAAAAGAATTAATGCACTTAACGGAAACTTTCTTCAGCTTTAATCTAAAATCCAGAAATGATATGGAAAGCAAACACACGAGATTCAGCACCAAATAGCAACCAAATTCAGCCTAAAAACACTCACAAAAACTGGTTTTAACGAGCTATCACAAAATAGTTTCGGTAGGGGTGTTTCTACCGGTATTCCTAGTCAAAATTCAGAACTGAAACTAATACCAAGCAAGCAACCAAAACACGATGAAATCAAGTTAAAACAGAAGGTAAAGACTTAGTTTTGATGTGGCAAAAACACGCCAACAACAGTAGCAATCAGCGCGACACGACAAGCACAGAATTATCGTTAAATAAACTCAAACAAGACAGCTTATGATTCACGAAAAAGAGAGGCTGATTCACGGTTTTGAACAACCAAAACAGAAGCTATTCTCCACGTGATCACCTACAAAAATCACAGAAAATCAGTTCCTTGATCAACTATTTAAAATCAGAAAAGCAAACAGAAACAATTTCCTTGTTACAAAAGGAAAAAGATTAGCAATTAACAAATCTGAAAATTCAGAAGCAAAAGTAACAGAGTTTTTGTTTTTTTTCTTAGCCTTTAGGGTTCAGAGTAGCTCTGATACCACATGATACGATCCTAGGAACGCAACTCTGAATATTTAAAGGCTGTAGCACGGAAGAACGAATTAAGCGATGGATAAAGGAATGATAGCAGCGATGAAACGATGAACAGATGGACTGGATGATGGGCTGATGGTGTGATTGATGAGTGTGGGAATGATGATTTCGACACAACCAAGGGCTGGAAAACAATTGTTGCTGGTTTTGTAGAGGTTCTAGGGTGATGATGATCACGTTAAAAACTCGGATTCAAGTGTAGAATCGAAATTAGTTGAGAGAACAAAGTTTCTGCTGTAAATTTTCTTTCACGTTCATTCTCTAACTATTATAGCAAGGGAGGCACAAAAAATATAAAGGAAAAAGACCTAGGGCACACACGCCTTTAGGTTATAAAAGAAAACGACATGTAGTCTGGAAATAACCGAAAAAAACAACATGAATTCTAAATTTAAACAACAAAATATGCAACATAAAAATAAGTCTTCATGCGCTAAAACCAAACCAAGTACTGAATCAAATAGCTTTATTGAAGAGGAAAAATGCCCTTCCTCGTTAAAACCTTAAGAATGGTAAACCCGGTGTAGGAAAAACCCATTCTCTAAGGAAAGAGTACATCTACACATTATCCTCTTTGTAGCTATTCAAATAAGTCACCTGGCTCTTCTTGCGAAATATGGGTGAATATGTTGTAGATAGCAGTGGCTTGATGATCATCCATTTCCGTGATAATCAAGGCTCGAACTTCCTTAGCTAACTCCTTAGATTTTGAATGTGTTACTCTGGCTTCCGGAGCTAACTCCTTGGTCTTAGATCGTGTGATCCTTCCTTCTAACTCAGGAACATCTTCCTCCGAGCTTGAGCTAGCCATAATCGTATCACACTTCCAGAGCAGCTCAGTAGTTTCTCTTTCTTTTTTCTTTTCATTTCTGTTTTATTTTTCTTTGTATTTGGATTGTTATTTTTTTTATTTGTACTTACCCCTTTCTTAGATTTGTTTCCCATCGAGACGGTGTGAGATAAGTCTGGAGCAGATACTTATGCTTTTCTTTTTCTTTTGGTGTGATGTTTGAGTCATTTTGATGTTTTTACTAAGTCATTTATGGATTGTTTGTGCTTTATGATTACTTCAGACTATTATCTCTGCACATTGCACTTTATTTATATTCTCATTGACCATTTCATTTGGGATTTTAGCACAGGCAAACAAGAATAACTCATGACCAAACTTCCCACCAGAAATCTCTAGAACTCAGACTTTTGTCTGAAATGTTATTAACTCTATTTTATTTGGCTTACTAGTGAACTTAATTGCTTTGATCCAGGAACTTGAAATCAGGAATCAAACCCATCATTCAGGATTACATTCCCATTTTTCTACAATTCTTTTTTTTAATCCTGGGTGACTAGACTCATCTTTAGTATGACACCACACCCTTACCTTATCTCCTCGAATCTTCATGCATTTCTTTTTAATCTTATATGCACACATGTGTAAAAAATAGAGAGAATAGGGTAGACATGATCCTTCTAATTGCTTAGGTAGGATTGAACGGTTTAAGTGGTTTAGACACGATCATGAGTGTTTGATTTCTCGGTGTTGGGTGTTTTGGAGGTTTAGATGGATATGTTGCATTTCTTCATGCTTGTATGGGTGTTTTAAAAGCCGAAAACGTCGTTGTATTGCTAATTTCTACCAGACTTTCGTTTGTATATATATAAAAAATGAAAATTACTTTCTTTTTCTTCATATCTGGTTTAGAAATTAACATTTGCATATTATTTTGTTGATTGGATTCACCCTGAAGAATGCACGTATTTGGTTTACTTTTTGATTGGTGGTTTGTACTTGGGTAGTTAGGGGACGTGGATATCAATATACTCTTTCTCTCCTGCGATTTTGCATAATGTCTTGCATGTTGGCGCAATTTTGGATACCCGAAGCACTCTAAGCCTCACCACTAAAAGCCTTGAATACCTAGCCTCATTTCCTGATTACGAGTTCTTTTGTGAAAAAGTTTCACGCCTATCTTGAATCAATGTAGAGAGTTATTAACATGAATGCTGAGTTTGTAGGTTCAGATTTTTGAGTTTGGATGGGCTTGGGAGGTCATGCATCCATTCTTGGGGAGAATGTTCTATTTGTTCTGAGTCTATATGGTTAGCGAAAGTAGTGCAGAGTAAGGTCTACTGATAGCATAAGGTCCATTTGGTTTTCAAACTTCATTTCCCCTAGGCTTAATCTTCGTTTCCTTTACTTGAGGACAAACAAAGATTCAAGTCTGGCGGATTTGATGCGTTAGCATTTTAGTGGTTTTTATACGAGAAATATGGTTTTTAGTATGTATTCGGATCTCTTTGGAGCGGATTTGTGTTCTTTAGTGGTTTTATAGGAATCGAGCTTGAATGTGCGGAAAGATTTCATTTTGGACGAATTTCAAGCATCAAAGGAAGTATTCGTGAAGAGCTGAAATGTCCTAACAGAAGGACAAAGATCGATCGATCCCTGTCCCGTATTTCGCAGACCGATTTTGAAGAACCAAATCGAACTTATCGTGAACCGGATTTCATAACTAAAACCTAAACTCGTGTTTACACTTTCATTATGCTGTTTTTCTGAGTTTTTGAAAGCAAGAGAGAGATTTGTAACATAAGGAGAAGAATCATCTTCCATAATCTGAATCCGAGAAGAATTCTGAACCTTTACTCTTTATTTTTGATCAAAACAATGATGTCTCTCTCTGATTTGATTTGAGTTGTTTCTTTGATCATGAGTGAGTAGTTTGCTTGTTGGGTTTAGGGTTCTCACATAAGGATTCATGAATTGTTGACATATAATTGTATGATTTGGGATTTAATCAATTGGATCTTCATCTAGAATTGTTCGTAATGCATAAAATTAACTTGATCACCTAGTTTTTGATCTTAGGTTGTTTAACGCCTGGAAAGTGTTCGATTAAATGCTTGAAAGAATCCTAAATGAGAAATTTATCTTAAGCCAATGGAAGTTGATGTTTAAGTGAATTGTGAACATATCAAACCTGTTTAGAATGCATGATTAGAATTCGAGAGTCAACGGAAGTTAGTCTCGAGGTTTCTAATACATAAGAAATTGATACTACGAAAGCAAATCAATTCTATAATTGTGTTTGAGTTCAAGACATTTTAAAACTTGTTCCCTAGTCAATAATTCGAATCAACAATGAAATGTTTCCCTGAGATTACCCAATGCCCAACTCTTCTTTGATTGATTTACAACCCCGTTGTCGTTTACTTATTTTTTTACCTCTTAATTTTGATTTTCTGCATCTCTTACAAAACATACTTTTCGTTTTAGCCCGTTGTTTGATCTGAAATTCCTCGTGCTACCTTTGGTCTATGTGGGTTCGATCCCGAACTAATACAACATACTTTCTGTGCGCTTGCAGTGTTATCTTGGGGAAAAAATGAGGTATCATTGTGGTCACCTCCGAGCTCTCCAAAGACCCTGAATCGGCCGCTTGTGGCCTTAAAATTTTTTGTAATGACTTTGTTTTTGTTTGAAGTGTGCTTGTTTCTTTTTAAGTACTTTTTATGCCTGAGAGGGTTTTAATCAATAACTTTATGCCCTTAAGGGCTCTCCAATTTGAAGTTTGCACTTTGTTTCCTATACTGTTTCGTGTAACTCCTGATTGCCCATCTCCCTTATCATTAGGACTGTAAAGTGTTTAGATATGGACTTAGCGATAATCATCTGATCATCCTTAGAAGTTTTCATTGTGTGGAAAAAGAACACGTAATTGTGACATCCGATGCCACTTATTGACACTGCCTAAGGAGACTCTATGATGACTATGCCAGCGTTCGCGAGACTCATCAGGTTCTGATGACCAAGAAAACAGGTTCTATGCGGATTATGATGCAGAGGGAGAGAAGGGAAAGAGACCTCAATGAGGTCCTATGTGGATTATGATGCAAAGGGAGAAGAGAGAAAGAGACTTATTCATTCAATCTTCCGTTAACCAAGCTAGGTTCAAACTCGGGTTGGCGGTTGTAAAGCTTCAGTTTAAGTTTGTTCGCGACCTATTATAAAGGTAGTAGAATATAGGTGCAGAAAGTGATCATGGCTTACCCTGTTATAGACGAGGCCGTTAGGTGCGAATGGAAGCGACTTACCCCGTGCCACGCTTTGCGGGCGTGGCCCAACTTTCTTTTCAGGTGTGCTTAAGCTCACACATGATTGCAAGGAAACTACTCTGAGCTGTCCTTCAACAATAAGGTTTCGTTTCACCAAGGCGCTTATGAGAAGCACACAACTAGGTCGGGAAGTCTGGCCAGGACTCCTATGTTTGAGCTCGTAGAAGAACTCATAAGACATTATTTTAATGTGATATATAAATTTTATTATACAACAGTTGTGCCCATGGAGAGTTGCCTACATACCCCGGAAGGTTCAAGTCGTACCGTAGTTCGATTACATTTAAGAGATAACGTAGGTTCAGGGAATCACTTCTTTTTGTTGAAGCAAGTTCAGTAGTAATACTTCTTGAGACGTACTTCACTCCAAGGACGAAACTCGCGCTTTCCTTCCATGCCAACGAGCTCGTAGACTCCAGGTTTGACGATGCGGGCAAAACTATAAGGTCTTTCCCAGCTGGCTCCGAGCTTCCCCGCTCGATACTCCGAAGTGTTTTGCACAACTTTTTGTAACACAAGATCGCCTTCCTGAAATGCGCGCGGGTAGACATTCTTGTTATAGTACCTTGCCGGTTGATTGTGGTAGGCTTGGAGTCGTATGAAAGTCAAATCTCAATGTTCTTCCAAAGAGACAAGATTGTTTGCTAGTAGCTTGCTGTTCAGCAGCTCATCAGACGGGAGGATTTGGCGCTGCAGCGTTGGGACGCGCACCTCAATAGGTATGACGGCTTCCACGTCATAGACCAGTGAGTATGGAGATTGATGTGTGCCGCGTCGGGGAGTAGTCCTATGTGACCAAAGCACGCCATCAAACTCAATTGCCCAACTCCCTTTCTTCAACGTCAGCCGCTTCTTACAACCTTCGATGATACGCCTATTCGTGGCCTCTGCTTGTCCGTTTCCTTGTGGATTCTGCGGTGTTGAATACTGGATCGTGATTTTGTGCATGGTGCAGAAGTTTTCAAAGTCCGCCGAGGTGAATTGCATCCCATGGTCGGTGACAATGGCGTACGGGATGCCATGGCGACAAAGTATGTTCTTCCAGAGGAAGTTGATGACGTTGTCATCCTTGATCTTCACATAAGCGTCGACTTCAACCCACTTTGTGAAGTAGTCTGTAAGGACCAGGACGTACCTCTTTTTGTTGGACATGCGCAAAGGGCCAATGATTTCTATTGCCCAACGCATGAAACGGTAAGGCATTAAAACGGATCGCGTCAGCTCGGACGGTTGGTGTATTGCCGAGGTGTACTTTTGGCAACGTTCACACTTTTACGCATAGGCGATGCAATCCTTGTCCATCGTAGGCCAATAGTATCCTTGTTTGCGTAACTTTTGAGCTAGGGACCGACCTCCTGCGTCATTGTTGTTAACGCCGAAATGAACCTCCTTGAGGACCTATTGCAGCTCCTCGCCATGGATGCAATACAACAGTATCTCGGTGTCACTGCGTCGAAACAGTTTGTCATCAAACAGCGTATAGCGAGCGCTCCGCTGCTTTAGCTTTCAGGCTTGCCACTTGTCTCGGGCACCGTTCCGTTTGCTATGTAGAGCCTAATCTCCGTTCTGTAATCTGGTCTACCTCCAAGTCCCTCGAGCACGTGATCATCTGGATCCTCACCTATGTCATCTTTGTGAAGGGCCCCCATATAGCTCGGGTTCGGTGTTGATGCAATTCTTGTCGCTAGCTCTGATGGCGATGTTGGGTATCTTGATGGTCTCGACAGGAATTATCCAGTGCGGTTTTTCATCTGTGGCGGAGGCTAAGGCAGCGAATGCGTCCGCGGCGGTATTATCCTTGCGTGGCACTTTTGTCAGCGTAAACCCTGTGAATATCGATACTGCTTCTTGTACGAGCTTTAGATATGCAGTCATTTGTTTGTCCCGAGCTTCATAGTCATCGTTGTACTGGTTCGTGGTTAGTTGGGAATCGCAATATGCGTTCACGTCCTGAGTGCTTTAGCTAAGCGGAGCCCGACGAGCAATGCTTCATACTCGGCCTCGTTATTGGACGCTGTGAACGCATGTCAGAATGACTGTTCCAGAACTTCTCCCGTCGGTGAAACGAGCTTGACACCCATGCCAGAACCCTTTTACGAAGAGGACCCATTGACATGTAGCTGCCACATGTCATCAATCTTGTCACCCAAGCCGTTTGGGGCTTGTACTCGATGTCATACTTGCTGAGTTCGATGGCCCACTTAGCGAGTCTCCCAAACAGCGTTGGATTGTTACATCAATACCTATCCCCGTCATGTCGTCAATTAACCATGCAAAAGTATGCCTGTTCTCTTTAAGGAAGGAGACCAACGCTTTGAAAATTTCCTTGTCGAGCTTGGCGCCGATTCCCACACAATGATCGAGATTGCCAGGATCTATGCACACTTGCCGCACTTTGTCAAGCTGGAGGTCGCCAGGCTCTACCTGATCGGCAGTGTACGGGGTACTCGGCTCAAATCTATAATTGCTATTGCTGTGGAATTCGGCAGAGCTTGTTTTCGCTTATGTAGTAGATCCACGCTGTGTGTTGGTTTCCGCGCACTGTGATAAACGTCCTCTATAATGCATTGGTGGTAGGTGGATGGCACAACCTGTATTGCATGTATTCATGGAGTTCTTAGGATGATATTGTAGATATTGGGAGCCTCCACTATTGTGAACTTCGTTTCCATCTTGACACCGCCTAGGTAGGTCGTTAGTTGATTGTCACGATTGCCATGGTAGTTTCTTCGTTGAAGGCTATCAGGGGTTGCTTCGAGCGTTTGATTTGCGCATTAGGAAGGTCCATTTTATCGAATGTTTCCTTATAAAGGATGTTTACCGAGCTCCACGGATCCACCAGTGCTCTGGTTACTTCGCAATCCTCAAGCATTAGCTCGAGAACCAAGGCATCGTGATGAGGGTGGTCGACATGTCAGTTTTTGCGCTCGAAGAATTCCAGGATGGCGTCGGTCAGAGCCACGCCTTGTATATCATCTGTTATAGAGTTAACTTGTTGGTTGTAGCTCATGATGGCACGAATCGAATAGCCGCAAAATTGATTCCCGTCCATGATCATGTTGATTTGTTTCTTGGCAACGGGTGGCTCTGCTATCTCCGAGTTCCGTGCTTCACGGTCCCCTTTGGGAGGATCTGTGTAATTATGGTAGCGAGCTTTTGGTGGAGAGCTATCGCGCCTCGCTAACTCTTCCGACCTGTATTGTTGAATAGGTGTTCTCGGAACCCGTGACATTCTTTGGTGGTGTGCCCCGTCGTTTGGTGAAATTCACAATATTTCTTAGAGTTCCTAGCGTCATCGTCATGTATCCAGGTATTGGAGTATGGATTGTATTGGGTGACGCCTCCTGAGCTCTGTTCCGTGGTTCTTGCCTTAGTGATTTGGTAAGTCCTATGTTTTGCCTAGTTTCCATCAGCTCGGGAACTGCCCCCCGTACGCCAGGAGTCATGCTCGTCCTTTGGTTTCTCTTTGGAGGTTGGTCTCGTTGTGTATGTGTGCTTTTCTGCATAGGCCTTTCTCTCTTCTTCCATTTGCACGAATCTCGAAGGTCGGTGGTGCGCGTCCTCTAGAGAGATAGGTCGGTTAAGCATCAAATCATCTCAAAAACGAGAATTGTACCAGAGCGTATTCCTTAGGGCGACGATTCCTGCTTCATCATTCACTACAATGTTAGATATGATAGCCTTGAACCTGACCAAGAATGATCTTAAATAACTCGTCTTTCTTTTGTGATATAGTCTAAAGGTCGGCGTCGAAATCTCCTTTCTCGATGAACATCTGGTTGTGGACAGCTGGTTGAAGCTGTCGATGGTATAGGCTTGCAATCGTGAGAACCAGTTGAGGGCGGCCCCAAATAGGTTTTCCACGAACAATTGGTAGTATCCGGCGTCCTTATTGTCTTCCCCGAACTTGGCCCTTCCCATTGCGATGCAAAATGCCGTCCTACAAGCTCGGGGATTGGTCTTTCCCTCATAGGGTATGATCTTCAAATTTATACTAGGAATCGCAGTGTTGATTATGCGATGGGTGAACGGGGTCTTTTAAGTCTCTTTGATGACCCTGTAGAGCTTGGGTACCGAGCTAGTTTCCTTGTGGATTTGGAGCTGGATGGTTTGGAGCTCGGCGGTTTCCTGAGCGAGAGTCTGTTTCAGCATCGATAGCTCGAGATCCGGCTGCGATATGATTCCGTTGTGGGTTGACCCCTGTCGACCTAGCGTGTGACCGTCATCTAACCAATGATCGTTCGGTTTCCCATTATTTTTAGGTTGGGGGAGCACGATTTGGATCCCTGGCGGTGAGGGAGATATTATTGAGTCGATCCGAGCTTGTTGTGAAGCTTGGGCTTGTGCTAGCTCCTCCAATCTCTGTCCGGATTGTCTGTCTTGCTCCTCCTTCCGTTCATTCTCCCCCATGAGCAAGGCGAAGACCCTGCGCATGTTCTCCGGGAGTTGAGCCAATGATGCATGCGCCTCAGTAGCCATGGCAGGCGGGTCTTGGGTACGATCTCCCACGTTCTGATATGCCGGTTGAACCTCCCCGGAATTGTTTCCATCGTTTGAGTTTAATGAGTTGTTGTTATCTCCAGATATGACTTACTGCGAGAGTTAGATAAAACAAAAGTTGAGGAGATCGAGACGAAGGATTACCTGGAAGTTTTGACGAGAACAGAGTGAGCCCCCCCTCTTTCTAGCGCCAAATTATAGACCTCAAAATCCAACTCAGAATTTAGGATTAAAACGTATGAAAATTGTGAAGCAAGAAAAAGGATTATTGATTTTGTTATCTGATTACAAGAGAATGCTAGATGAGTGCAAAGTAGTTTTTGGTTCTCAGTTGCCAACCCTTTTTTCTATGTTTTCCTTTTCCTTTTATAGACTTGTCCTGAATCGTAATGGTCACCAGATTTACTCCGGCGAATCAAACATCTTCAATGTGTAATTTATTTGCTTTTAGTGTTGTTGACTTGAGAATGAATTTCATTTTGAAACTATGAGCCTTCTTCTTCCCCCAGGCTCATAGCTTTCTTCTTCTTCTACTCCTTCCACTCTCTTCTTTACAATGGGCCTTTGAGGCCCACTACCTATCACTGGTTAAATCTCCTGACAATTCGAACCGGGTTTGGGTTGGATGGAATCTACCTCCATCAATCATAATAGATTTATGAGAGAGATAACCTATTCTATTCATCCGTTACTAAACTCTCTCTAAAGGGTGCATAAAAAAAGCAGAAGCAATATCAGTTACATGTTTAGAAACCTATCAAAATTCATGAAACGTAAATATTGCCCAACGTTGTTGTACAACTAAGAACAGGAACTATGACATGACTTTAATGAGTTCGTCAATTAGTAATGAGAAAATTTTTTCTTATGATAATCTCTAGCAGCAGCTGCTGCTATATGTTGTAAATCAGTTGTGTCACGATCCGATCCCAAGAAAACTTTCAAGCCCTAAACGTAAGGCCCACATTTTAGGTCCAAACCCTAATTAAGAGCAATTTGGTAATTTTGGTGATCCTAAACCCTAAGATCCAACTCTTATATAAAGGAGGCTCGACCTAAAAGAGTTTCATAGACAAAATTGACAGCAAAGCTCTGTCAAAATCATCAAAACCGTAGTCGTCAACCATTGAGATCCTCGGTGAGAAATTTGTGCTAGTAGGTGCCTTGCGGAGAGTTTCCCATCAAATCCGAAGGTGAAAAGCAACAAGTTTGGATTGGAGTGATAACTCTCGTTGCAAAGAAGATACAGAAACTTTAGGATCTCAAATCCAAGGTAAACTCCATCCACAATCTGATCTACAAATTGAGAGAAAATCATTCTGTTTTCTGAAGTCTGTTCAGAACTGATTTTTCAGATTCACATAGGTATATTGTCGGACGATTTCCCGTTGATTAAGAAAAAGTTAGGTGTCGATCCTGGTTAATTTGGAAAGCTGACATTCTCAGCTTTCTAAGGACACCAAGAACACTTAATTACGAGGTAAATTCCACTAGTTATTCAATCTTAAAGTTAACGAAAAATCAATGTTTTCTGAGCCCAGAAATACCAAGTCTGGAACCTGTTTTTCCAGATTCACGGAGGGGTTTTGTAGAAAGGTTTTCCGGTGAACCAGAGAGAGTTAAAAGGCGAGTAAGGTGTCTCTGGAAAGATCTCGTTTCAAGGAATCCATAGCAATTATCAGAATCCTATTTAGAGGTACGAATCAGAAGTTATTTACGTTGCTTTCTGGCCAAGAATCATCTTGTTCTGTCAAACCAGAAACCCTAATTTCCTTTTGAACACAAACGCAATTTCAGAAAACGCCAAATTCCAAAACGCAATTTCAGATCGCCAGAACAACACTTCAACCGCTTTGACCGCTATTTTTCTGAAACCACTTTCCAACCTTAAGGCAAAGGTGAGGGTGTGATCTGTGGATTCTTAGTACTATTAGACAAGTTGTATGCGTAAATGCTAGGTCTAGGAGATTGGTTGTTGATTGATAATGATTGATGCATGATGATTGCTATGATGATGATGTGATATGTTAATGTTAAATTGTGATGTGGTTATCATAATTTGGATTGCGTGAAGTGCGATTGAGAACCAGGACATGACGATCCCGTTAAAGTCAGTATAATCGGACTGAGGACATGGACATGGCGATCCCGTCGAAGCCCGTAAACCGGCTGAAGAGCCCAAGGTGGCGTACGACCTTTCGAGGTGACGGCCAGCCCAAGTTGTCATGTTATTATTATTATTGGATACGAATATGAGTTGTGTTGATGTGTTTTGATAAATGTGTTTGTTGATATAAATGATTCGATGTGATTGTTGATTGTAGAACATGTTGTGTGATGCATGTTCTAGAGTTAGTATTTTCTGTATGCAGGTTGGTTAGTAGTATTGGGAATCATGTGGGCAGACATGATCTCCCCCATTGAATGACTGTGTGTTATTCACCCCTTCTTTCCCCTTTTTCCCCTTTTTCAGGTGGTGTTAGTGAAGATCCAAAGCGGGTCTGCTGATTTAAAAGTGTATTACTGAATTCTTCACATTTTGCAAATTCGTTATTTATAAATGTAATTTGCCGTCTCAGTCAAATAAAAGAGACGGGTGTTACAAGTCGTGTCTTATTGTTATGAGGGTATAACAATCTCATTCTTATGTGTATTACATGCTTTTGGAGTTTGCTTTCTTTACCATGATTGCCCTTCACTCTCTCACTTAACGTGTAGGAGCATGAAAAACGCTGATGTGAACAGGCTGGGAAGTTTCTAATAATGTGAATTAAAGCATCATGTACGAAGGACAATTTCTTTTAGCAGCAAATAAATCATTTAGAATTTAGTTCTCAAGGATATATAATTAGATTGAAAAATTAAAAAAGACTTTCGAGAGAATTTCCATCATCTTTTCACTAATAGAAATTTTCTCTATAGCCACGAGACTGCCACGAAAAAATCGTGGCTAGAGCAAAAAAACCACGAAATAGCTACGGAAAAGTCACAAAAAATAAAACCTGGTTAACTGTAATCAAATCGTGTCTAAAAAAGCTATGAAACTCTACGGAATTGCCATGAACTATCAAACGTGGCTAATCGTGACAAAAACGTGGCTAAAACTAGTCATGAATATAAATCGTGGCTAAAAATAGTCACGATTTGTCACAAAAATAACGCAGCAAATTTGTTACGAAATAAAACGTAGCAAAAAACGTGGTTATATAGTCACGCTTATGGCACACAATAATTGTAACTCTAGATATTTACAATTTTAAATTAATAAAATGATAGCCACGTTTAAAAATGTGACTAATTTTGTGGCTACTTGAAACCTTAAACCCTAAACATCCTTTTAAACCATAAACTCTAAAAAAATCTTTAAATTTAATCTTTTCACATTCTAACCTCATATCTTAAACTTATACTTCAAATTTAATATTTTTAAAAGTCAACTTCAAATCTTAATTCTAAACCCCAAATACTATACTACAAACCCGACACTTTACATATAAACCTTATATTTCAAATTATAGATCTAAACATTAAATTTGATATTTTCAAACTTAAATTTGATATTTTCAATCTTAAATTTGATATTTTCAAACTTAAACACCAAATTTTAAACATAAACTACAAATCTTATCTTTTCAAACTTTAATCTGAAATTTTATCCTAAACCCCAAACTCTAAAATCCATATTTCAACCTTGTATAATAAACACTAAACTTTATTTCTAAAACTTTTAATTTAAAAAGTAAGATGGTTTACAAAAGTTTATAATTTTTTAATTCTAACTCATATAGTTACACATATCTAACCCATACTAGGTTTATAAATCTAATTTTCAAAATATAACTCATACACTCTAAAGCTAAACATTATTCCCTAAATCATAAATCCAAACACCAAAACTAATATTTTTAAACTTTAAACTCAAATCTTAAACATAAAATTTTAAGCTATATATCATAAACATAATCCTTTAAGGATTAATTGTTAAAATTAAATAAATAGTGCTCAAAATATAACTATTAATTATTTATACAAATATTTAAAATGTTTACATGTAAACTTTATCTAAAATTAAAATAAAACAATTTCTTTAATTATAAAGCTTAAACTCTTAAACCCTAAACAAACCCTCTATAACCCCTAAACTTAAACCCTAAAACCTTTACATCACAATTAACATTAAACTTTCAATTATACACCCTTTTCAATTCTACACTTTTAATAACTAGCTAAACTATACAACATAAATAAAAATATAACTAACTATACTAAACAAATTCAAATACAAATTATAAACTAATTTTATATTATAATATGTTCTTAGACATGGTAGACAAAAACAAATACATCCCTTGTAAAAGTGTCCATTTGGGCTAGAATAAATATATTGACCGACAAAAAAGACAAAAACAAATAAACAAATATTGTGAAATATTTTCATTGGTTAAAAGAGAGAGGGTGAGGATAAGCATTGTTTTGTTATCAACCCTTGATTAGACTTAATATAATGGATGAGATTGCTTCTTTTCTTCCTCATGAAAAAAAGTTAAGCTCTTTCTTCTCCTCCCCTTAATCTCTCACTCTGACTCTGACTCTCACTCTCACTCTCACTCTCACTGTCATATGTTGATTATCGATGAAGCTCGTGCTTGACCTAGAGTGAACCAGGCGGAGAAACGCCGGTGGTTATGGTTCTGTGACAACAAACAAGGAGAAGACGACCCGATGGTCGTTAGCAGAGCTGCTTCTCTCACACAATCTTAGCCTAGTCGACTCTACCTCTTTGTCTACGGCTCCACAGATGCGTATCGACTCCGACGCTGCATCCCAACTCTGCTGTTGCATCTCGACTCCGCCTTTGCGTCTCCGGCTCCGTCGCTGCATCTCCACTCCACCGCTGCGTCACCAAATCTGTTGTGACTATGACGAAGATTACAAGATGATATGGAGGTCAGACTCATGAGAAACTAGGGTAGGGGATTAGCGGCCGAGATGAAAGCTCGTTTAGATTTTTTTGTTATTAGGTTTAAATTACTAAATCGGTACTATTTTTTGTCAACTAAACCGGTACTAATTTGTAAACCGGTTTTGATTTGTAAACCAGATTTCTATTATAAATTAATTTTATTTTGTAAATCATATTTAATTTATAAACCAACAATTTTTAATTAATAATTTACCAAACCAATTTAATTTAAAATTGATTTTCGATTTAATATTTTATTTTTAAAATTTATGAATTTATTTATTTTTAACTTTGATTTAATTTTTTGATTATTATTTAAATTTTTTTTGAAAAAATAGCTACATTTATACATTTTGTGGCTAAAATAGACACTACACAAAACATGTCTATTATCGTGACAACTAGTTACGATTTATATGCAGCAAATCGTAGCTAAACTAGCCACGAAATCATAGTGACAAAATCGTGGCTAAAATGCTATGGTTAGCCATGAAATATTTTAGCTACGCTCCTATAACCACGTTTTTTGGATCGTGGCTATTCGTTGCTAATCTTTTATATAGACAAGAAAAATTTGTTATAGCCATGAAAATCGCCGTGGCTATTGCCGAGAATTTTACTAGTATTTGTCCTTAATACGTAGTTTACAAAATAAACATTTGATTATCTTTCTTAAATGTTCATTATTTTTGCTTAACTTAGTTTGTGATCTACTCTCTTATGGTATATCTTTTTTATTGGAAATATTTTTGGTTTTCTAAGATTTTCAACATTATTACTTAAAGTTTATGTACGATGTACGAAGAAACCTCTTTGGCAAAAAAGAAGTAGGAAGAAACCGGTTTAAAAGCGTTGTACTACTGGTTAAACCATCATTTACTTAGTTTCGATGAATTTTCAAATAAGGGATTAGTTACAGATTTGAGGCTTGTTGGGCCTGAATCTAGCCCATTAGTTGAAGAGCCTGCCGAAGAAGTTCAACCTATGATTAAGGCCTTATAGAGAAATGATCAACTAAGGAAAGGGCTCATAACAAGTCCGCCAAAGGCTAACTCAACCTGAAGCAAAGGCAGAGAAGGATCCTAGAGCTCTCGTCGAAACTGAAGAGGTCTAGGTCTCGTCAAGCAGGGATCTGACGAAGCAGGTCTTGAGCAAGGAAAGGCGAGAATAGACTTAGTCAAATGAGTTGTTGGATATTCCGGAAATCGAGGAGGAGATCTCGGAGTCGTTACAACAGTTCTCTAACGAGGAAAAGAGCTATATAAGAAGAAGAGGAGGCGAACAAGACTCTTCTTCATAGGATCTAGACCTAGAGACACTTAGCTACTTTTTTCTATTACTATTGTATTCAACAGATCATTGATAAGCGATAATCAGATTCTTCTTCCTTTTACCATTTTGTGATTCTAAACCTCTTTTGTATTCGTTGTATCATTTATCAATCATCAATACAAATAGCTTTCATTCGTTAAGTTCTTACGGGATTCAACCCACGTAATCTCTCCCTAAACCTAAACCTATTCACAAAATCTAAGAGGTGAGTTTAATCCCTCACATTTGGCGCCGTCTGTGGGGAACGAGATAACTGAATCGCTTACTCAGTAGCTTGAGAATGAATCCT
Source organism: Anastatica hierochuntica (assembly GCA_900406275.1). Taxonomy (NCBI): domain Eukaryota; kingdom Viridiplantae; phylum Streptophyta; class Magnoliopsida; order Brassicales; family Brassicaceae; genus Anastatica; species Anastatica hierochuntica. The sequence continues at coordinate 973 of OVAN01006153.1, read as the reverse complement.
ATCGATCAGGGAACGAACCCATCCGATCTTGATTCAACCAATCAGAGCTATGGCTCTCCGAATGATGGAGGCTCGAATCTCCCTTCTGCGGAGCCTCAGCATCTCGATCACCGCTCTGAGCAGCAGCCTTCGGCTGGTGCTCAATCCGATCAGACCACCACCGGGATAACCAATCAAGGACTCTCTGGTGGTAATACCTCAGGGCTATCCGCCTACGGTAACCCGCAACAACCGCTCCCAACGGGCTCTTCGCCACAGATATCTACTCCGAATCAAGCGGAGGCTCAGCTTTCTGAGATCCGTCGAATGATGATACAGCTGGTCGATAGAGCTCAGGAAAATGAACGCACAATGCAGCAGCTTGCCCTCCGACAGCAACAGTTCGAGGAAGCAACGAGGTCTCTGACCACAGCCGCCCAGCCTTCGCAGCGTCAAGGCTCGGGGGTCACTTTCCGAGACCTAATATCCGAACCTTCGTTTCCTCGAGGACGCTTGGAATTCTTTCCTAACGACTTGATTCCTGAAGGGCAGGGACCTGTTTTCCAAACACCTCTTGCTGGGACAGCCCCTGCGTTTAGCCCTCCAGCCACCATATCTATGGGAATTAATGTAGCAACAACTAGCTCACTGCCAAATCCGAGCTCTCGACTACCTCCACCACCTCCTGTTTTCGGATCTGGAGGAGGTACCTCAATTCCATCCGGGGGCAGAACCTCAACCTCAGTGTATCATGCACGAGACCTGACCCCAGACCTAGAGGCTCGCAGGGGACCAGAGGCTGTGACCACAGCTCACCCCAATCTCCATGCAGCTCACACGCATCAGAGCAATCCAACGGCTGTGGAGCGACTCAGCTCACCAGCTACCTGGGAGAATGACCGGACTTGGCTCCGCCAAGAACCTGCTCACCAGGTGTTCAACAGCAACCCAACAGTCCTCCCGCTAGAAGGACCTGAAGCTATCCGCAGATACA
>OVAN01006152.1:0-21916 GCA_900406275.1 Anastatica hierochuntica | reverse complement strand
GCACGGAACTCATCACCATCACTCAAAAACCAGAAGACTGGCCAGCTTTCTCTACACTCATTCAAGATTTCCAAAGATTACAAGAACACTTCCTAGATTTCACTTTATTTGGCATCCCGCACACGAAGAATTTGCAGGCAGATTGTTTAGCTCGAAGCGCTCGGATTTTATTTCATGATTTAACATTTGTAGACACTAAGCCTCCGAGTTGGGTTATCAATCATGAAGTGATGTTCTAATTAATGTGTGGTTGGAAAAAAAATAGTATGTTGTAATTGAATTAATTAACAAAAGATAATTGACCAAAAAAGTAGAAAAACTAATTGATTAGATTTTCTATGAAAAGAAGTTTAAGAAAAGAAAATTCAATTTATTTCTTATTATATTACCAAGTTATTTATTATATTTCGTCCCAACACGAAATTAAAATAGTTCGTCTGTTACCTTCAGAAATTCTACAATCATCTTCTTCATCGTCTTCTCTCCGCCAAATTTTCTCCTTCGATAAGCCAACTCTGCGCCATAGATTTTGTAGTTTTCTCGAATCTTCCTGTTAACTCTTGAGCTCGGAGAAGGTACATCGATTTTTTTACCTCTACTTTGTTGTCTTCTCTCTGTGATACTTCGTTCAATTCGCAGGTGTGTGTTCCCGAAGCTTCGTTGTGAATTTTTCCATTTTGCATTCGAAGAGAGTGTGATTAGGTTACTTCAGCATTTGATCACTTGTTTAAGCTTTGATTATGATGAGGAGTTTCTGATATATAATCTTATTGATTCATTGTAGTTACATAAGGTTACGATTGTTAGTTAGTGGAGACTATAGGTATGTACGCCATGATTCTGGGGAAATAACGATTGGAGATTCCGGAGAAAAGTTATGTTGCTAGATTTCTCATCGCCTTGTGGATTCTCTGGCGTATATTTCTTTTTTCATTTTTAGTTTATGTGAAATGAAGAAGAGAAACTTCGCCTGTTTTTTGTTGAATTTTTGTGCAAAGAACGTTCTGAGATTACTTTTTTTTTCTCCAAAAACATCTTGTTAGAGATCAAGAAGTGAACTCGGGGAGTGATGAATCGAGCAAAGGTTCAGCGTCGAGTTGGAAAATATGAGGTTGGAAAAACTATTAGACAAGGCACTTTGGCTAAAGTGAGGTATGCTAAGAATACTGAGACAGGAGAATTAATAGCTCTTAAGATTCTTGACAAAGAGAAGGTTCTCAAGAATAAGATGTGTGAACAGGTAAATTCGTATTTTCATTTTTAGAAAGCACATTGTGTTTGATATATATATTGAAAGTAGAACTTTTTTTCAATCCCCTTGTTTGATTTTATAGATAAAGAGAGAAATATCTACAATGAAGCTTATATACCATTCAAATTTAGTGCGCCTGTACGAGGTTTCTCTTCTTACCACAACTTTTTCACTATGTGTCTCTATTTTCGTCTGGCTTGTTGATGTCTAGCCACAAATTAAGAGCAATTTCTAAGGGAAATGTATCTTTTGAAAGCTATCTTTTAAGGAAATGATTCATGCCATTCCAGGTTTTGGCGAGCAAGAAAAAAAAATATATTGTTCTAGAATTCGCCATGGGTCGGGAGCTTTTTGAAAAAATTGTGAGTTTTCCTTATTCCTCCCAAAGGCTATATAACGTGTATCTTATCTTTCTTATGGTGTTTCAATTTTTTGTATCAAATTCCTCATGCTAAACTCCGGTGAGTCTTAATAAATGTTCCTATATTTTATAGTTATATCTCTGATGGTTAACATCTAAAACTTGTGCAGGTGCATGGGCGCTTGAAAGAAGAGGTAGCACGGAGATACTTTCAGCAGCTTATCAATGCATTTGATTACTGCCACATCAGGGGACTATACCATAGAGACTTAAAAGTATGGCAAACTATATTTGGTAAATCTTTTGCAGTTTGTGTTTTTCGAAAGTGTAGCTAACCGTTGCCTACAATTTCTTTTCTTTAATATTTTCTCGTTGCAGCCAGAAAACTTGCTTCTAGATGCTCAAGAAAATATGAAAGTCTCTGATTTTGGATTGAGTGCCTTGTCCCGACAAGCCAGTGTAATCACTAGTTTTTTCTTTAACACATTGGTCTGCCTGGATTCATACTAATTTTTCCTTGTCCAATTCTAATGCATGTGCTTGGAGTTTAGTAGTGATTTATTTTACCAATTATGATTACAAATCTCTAACAAGATATGAGATGATATGGTAGTGTTGCCCTTTCTAGATTCTTGTCAAAGCTAGTAGAAACTAATACCGGAAAATATCCTTCTTATTTTGTATAGCTTCAAACCTTGTATGTTCTTTTGTGTAAACTTTCTGATCCTTGGATTTCTCAACTTACGAGACTTATTTTGGTTTTGGCAGGGCGATGGTCTTCTTCACACTGCATACAGAACTCCAAACTTTGTTGCTCCTGAGGTATGCTTAGTCATGTGGCTTCTCATGTGGTTTTTGCACCATGTTCTTAATAACTTCAAATATTTTCAAATATTGCTCTTGTCCAAGGTTCTTAATGATCAAGGCTATGATGGGGCAACCACATATTATGGTCCTGTGGAGTGATACTTATTGTATGGCTTGTTGGATACTTGTCCTTCGAGGATTCTAATATTATGAAGTTGTATAGAAAGGTAAGATGTTTTGTCGAGATTTTTTTTAGGCTTCAACCTTCACCATTATTTGTGATCCATCTTTCTAGGTTGTAATGTCGTTATTTTCCAGATAACATCTGCTGAATATAATTGTATGCCATGGCTCTCTCCTGGTGATAAGAACATGATCAACCGAATCTTGGATCCAAACCCTAGAACTGTAAGATATTTTGGTTAACTTCCGCTTTCAAAACTCAAATCTATTAGTCTTTTGTTCAGACCTCAACAACCTCGTTTTGTAACATGTGAGGACAAGTATACATAATTCACCCTTAATTTTAATGGTAGAACTAATTGACTATGCATTAACCCGACAACGTATCACAATTCCAGAGATTCTGGAAGATGCATGGTTCAAGAAAAATTACAAGCCAACAGTTTTTGACGTGAAAGAAGAAGCAAACTTGGATGACGTGGAAGCTGTGTTTATAGACTCAGAAGTGAGTCAAAAGATGATTAAATTGTTTCCTTTTGTAGTTTAATAAATTTCCATTAACAATATGTGATTTACGAACAGGAACAACATGTTACAGAAAAGAAAGAGGATAAACCAACTTCTATGAATGCCTTTGAGTTGATATCAATGTCGAAAGGTCTTGATCTCGGGAATTTGTTTCAAGAAGAAGAGGTGTGTCTCTTAGACTTACTAATGCCTTACTTGAATCCTAAATATTAAAGTTCTTATGTGTCGTAGCATTATCAATACATGTTTCCTCGTAACTATAGCGGATATGGTAGACATATTCAGGGTTTAAGTCCTGTCGCATTATATTTTCACTAAAGAAGCATATACCATTTAAAATTGCAGGGATATCTTGTATTCTGAAAGTTTTAAAAGTACCACCAACTCTTCCTGTATCACTTTATTGTGACAATACAACAATAATGCATATTGCTAACAATGTTGTGTTTCATGAGCGTACCAAGCATGTAGAACTAAATTATTCTACGGCTAAAGAGAGGATTGAAGAAGGTTTTATGAAGAAAATGCATGTCAAAATAGAGCATCAACTGGCTGATGCATTCACAAAGTCTCTTTATCCTGTTTCGTTTCGAGAATTGATTACCAAGATGGGCATGATTAACATCTACGGTCCATCTTGAGGGAGACTATTAGGAGTATTGGTTTACTCCGGTTTTCTATTTATATTTCGGTTTAATTGTTTGTTATGGTTTTGTTATTAGTTGAGACTATAAGTATCATTTGTAACAAACACATTTCAATTAATGAAATCAGAAGTTTATTTACACAAAACTTTTATTATACTCGTAGGCCAAATTTTTATTCCTGCCATAGAAAGCCAAATTTTTTTGCCATTAAAAACATCTACACATAGTTATTGAATAGTACATAATAAATCAAATCAATTCGAAGAAAAAGAGCTCTCACTTTAATCCGTCTTGTAGCTCCTCCAGAAATAATGACTATTTAGTTAGAGCATTTCAAATGGTTGTTTGCATTTTTTCCTTTTTTCTTGTTGATGAATAAGAGGTTCGAGCTTAAGAACCCATTCATCCTCCTATGCGAAATCAGTTCAAGTAAAATACTCATTTTAGCGAGCTAATCTCTTTTAATGCATTTTGAATTCATGACTTCCTCACTAATTTGGAAGCTTTGCATGCGTTTTTCTCTTTAAAAATGTGATCTTTTTTTCAAAATGAAGCAAAATCATTTCTCCAATAGTTTGATAATTTTATTTGCTATTTAAAGCAGAGATAACATATCTTAAGCAATGCCTAGGTTGGTTAATAGGCGATGGTACTGGTGTCCGTGTATGGGGTGACTACTGGTTATCTACCGCGACCCCTCTGACAGTTATTGGCCCTCGCCCGGTGGGGCTCCAAGATATGCTGGTTTCGGACTTGATAGATCAAGAGCATCATGGATGGAATTGGGAGGCCATAAATGAGGTTTTGCCTCAATATTCTTCTACTATTTCTGCTTTGCTCCTTGGATCTTCTCCTCGCCGAGATTCTCTTGTCTGGCTTCATAACAAGAATGGGCAATATTCATGCAAAAGTGGCTACTCACTTCTGACTTCCGGTTTATCTTCACCATCTGAAGATTGCTTTAATTGGATGAAGAATATATGGTCGGTGAAGACTCTGCCTAAACTGAAAACCTTTCTCTGGAAAGCAATGAGCGGCGCTTTACCGCTATGTGAGGCCCTTCTTTCACGTGGGGTTATTACCGATTCCTCATGCCCTCGTTGTGGTCTCCCTGAGACGATAGACCATGTTCTACTCCAATGTGTTTTTGCCCAACAAATTTGGGAGGACGTTCCTTTGTTATTGCCTACCTTTCCCACGATGCCAACTTTGGCGGCTTTCTTACGCTTAATGTGAAGCTCTAAAAGTTTGCCCCCTACGGGCCTCTCGGGAGTTGATGTCTACCCTTGGGTTTGTTGATAGCTTTGGAAAGCCAGGAATCGACTATTGTTTACAACCGAGTTAACTCCAGTTGAGGAAGTTATTCGTCTGGCTATTGATGGCGCGCGTGAATGGTTATCTGCGTCTCGCCTCCGGGTGAAGGCTTCTGGGATCGGTACCCATACGTTGGAGCCTGAAACTCTTGATGTGTCCCATATGATTTTGTCTTATTCTTTTAAATGTTGGGTAGATGCCTCTTGGGATGTGTCTAATAAGCATTGTGGTATGGGATGGGTCTTTCGTACTCCGAATGATTCCTTACTTGCCAAGTATTTCTCTTTCAAGACGGAGGTACCATCGTGTCTTGCGGCGGAAGCCCTTGCTGTTTGGGCAGCGTTGCATCAAGCGCTAGTGTTAGGGAATGATGATGTGCTTCTGCACTCGGACTTCCAGGTGTTGGTCAATTTGATCAATCGTCATGAAGACCATGTTGACATCTTCAGTCTTCTCTCTGATATTCGGAATCTTATCTCTTCTTTTGTTGTTTTCTCTATTTCTTTTATTCCACGAACTGCGAACATTTTAGCTGATTCGCTTGCTAGGCGAGCTTTTTGTGCTCAGGATCCTTCGATCTATGAGGTTTAATAAATTTGGCTTTTCATGACCAAAAAAAAACATATCGTCATTTTCTTGTGACAAAAAAAATCATATCTTCATTTTCTATTTTTTTGCTAACATCTTATCAACTCTTTTGTAGTTGAAATAAAAAATTGTATTGACTAATCTGTTTTTTTTTTGGGCAAATAGTATTGACTACTCATTATGGGCAAAACATTTACAGATGGGCGTGCCTAGCACTTGGACGTTTCATCATATGAAAAAACTATAATGGAAAAAAAATCGAGAAATGGAAGAGAAGCATATGAGATTTGACAATACGAAAAAACAAATCCTAAACCGGACGGAGAGATAAGGTACGGATCAAAGTTCAATCGATATTTTAATCATTAATACAAAAATGTTTCTTGACTTAGTTAGTAGTCAATTAATCAGATATACAAAAGATTTTAATTAGTTTTTACACGACCGGTTTGACTTCATAATAAACTAGTCATCAAGCTTTTTGATTATTTCTAAAGCCAATGGCTTTAGTGGGACCGGTAACGTTAATCTTCTTTTGTTATATACGTATATACCAAATTAACATATTAATGTTTCTCATTATATGTTTGGTAGATTAGACGTGATTAAATGTTAATTTGTTTCTTTTTTGTCATCTAACCTAGTGACAAGTAATTCCTCTCATTAGAAGCAGATGCAGGATTCGAACCCTGATTTTGTGAGATAAAAGCAATGGTGGTACAACCACTGGCCCACATGCTCCTCTCATGTTAATTTGTTTTTTAGAATCTTCATTTGAGATAAATTTATTGAATTGATCATTCGAATATAAAAATTTGGTATTTAACACCCGAAAAATGTTTGTGAAAATGTTTAAACTAATCTCATATGTGCTTTTTCTTCCTTAAACAATGGAAATTGTTGTTAGGGTGATTAGTGTATCTATCGAGCTTGTTTGTTAATCATCTATCTTATTAAAACATATGTATCATTTTTTAAATAACCTTATGTAATGTACTATTTACATTTTATGCCATCGGAATTTCGAATTTTATTAAGGATACAAATGTCAAATTAATTCTAGTTAGCTAACTAAAAGTTAACACATTATAATATAATTCCATATCTTTTATTTGGATAATAATTCTATATTTTACTTTTAATTGCATATGTATATATATATATATACATATATAACATATATGAAAAGATTTTAAATGTTTAAAAATCATAAAATCTTTTCATTTTACATTTTAAACATTTAAATATGTAAACATTGTTAAAATATAATTATAATTAATATTCTTATAAATTTTAAATTTAAAACGAAAATAAGAAAATTCTCATCATATATTGTATAATTAAATTACTAAAATAAAAGATAGATATAATTAAATAAGTTAATACACTAATTATTTTATAGATTATGTGTATAAAATAGCACATTTTTTTTGGTCACGAAAATAACACAAATTTCTGTTTTCAAATAAATTTATTTTAAAAATTAAATATTATAAGAGAAAATGTTTAAATTAGTATTAATAAATTTTAGTTTATTCATATAAAAGTGAAAAACATAGTATATGTTAACCTATGAAACATATGTATTTAAGAAATAGATTCATATACAAAATCAATAGTCTGTTTGCATAAATTTATCAAATGACAAATGATTTATCTAATATATTAATTCGATTATTTCGATATTCAAAACTGATATGAGAACTTGACATAACTTACAAATAATGAAAAACATGATTGATCGTAAAATGAATATAAAAAAAATTAAAATAATATTTGCACGATCGCGCGGATCAAACTCTAATTATTGATTATTTACTTAGCAAATGAGAATTTGGTTTAATAGCGAATAGTGATATGACAGTGAACTAATCACTTTATGTTTTATGTTCTAGGATGTTGCGTAATGATTGTTCTTGCATCACAAATTAATTGTTAGTCTATATAAATCGATCCTCTTGGTCATCATGATTTGTTAATCTCATTTATTTGTTTCTTTGTCTTTACATAATCTTATTGTTTGCTTGGTTCTTGATCATTTCAAATGTTCGTTTTTATTCAACTACACATTTATTAAAATTTCATAGTAAATAATGAAAAACTTAAAACATATAATCCGGTTGCAAAATCTTCGTGCGCAGGATGATAGATAAAAAATATTTTGGAAAATGACCTCATAACACATCAAATATTCTTTTTGTTTCTTTTTATTTTATTTATTATAACCTAAACTAACGCAAGGTAGAACCCAAAAAATAATATTTGAAGTGATCGGCTGAAGTTAAAAGATTCCTTCTATTTCGACTATTGAATGTGTTTAAGTATGATTAATTAATTAGTTAAATTTACCCTCGGACAAAAAAAATATTAAGTCAAACATGTTAGAGTACACGAAAATATTTAAAATCTGCGTGCCCATGGGTTCCGTTTACTTTGGAAATTAATCATTTTCTATCAACAATTGCATAACTATTACATTTTGAATTTTAGGAAGTAGTTCTTCATTTTCATAATTTATTTACATTAGTTTGCGTACGATGCGAACATTAAAATTTTATAAATAACTATAATTTTGATAATTCTGTAATATAATATTTTTTCAATTTATAAAACATATTGTGCATTTATATGCTAAATTAAAAATCTTGATTCTTAGAATTTTAGTTGTATTATTTTAAATTTTATTCTATACATTTATATATGTTTTAAATTTGGATAATACAATTCATTTGACATATTCTGCATATAATGAAATATTTTGTTCTTTTGACATTCCACGCCGCTAGAAACTATGATATTAATAACAATAATCTTAATGTTGGTGTTATTTATGACTTATTTTATTTTTGTTTGGTTTTTAAAATAGAAAATGCGATTATATTATTATTTAAAAATTTTAAGTAAATAAGATCATTAAAAACTTTCCATTTTCATTGAATTTGCGTTTTTGTCAATTTTTAATAATTGTTGTTTCCTTCTTTTCTTTTTATTCCTTGTTTTTTCCCTTTTTTATATTTTCAATTTTTATTTATTTAAGTTTTATTAAGGGTAGTTATGTAATCAACAACACTAACTTTCAATTTGAACGATAAATAATATATAAGAAGATTCATCGTATCGCTAACAAAATGCTAACATAAATCCTATACTACTCATACAAGTTACAACAACTATATTTTCTTCCTTAATCTTAATTTATCAAAGCAAAAAAAAATTGTTTGAATAAAGAGACTACACACCAAAAATTTTGCAACTCACGACTCAAAAGAAAGATTTAAGTATAAATTACGAACAATTTAGAGTACCATTAGACAACTTAACTTGGTATTTAGTAATATAAAACTAAACGATATTGGCATATGTCGTTTTTCTTTTTTCTCATTGATCTTCTCGTAACTAATTAAGTAGTTGATGTGGGCGGCTTCATTTACATATAGATGTAGTTCTTCTAGAAAGTAAAGCTAAAGAATGTCGTGAACACGATTGTATAATTAGCAATTTTTAGTTGACAAATCTTATTTTATTGCCCATTTTGGAATTCTTATGTATTTTAAATACTCATATTAATTTATGTAATTGTTTTATAAGTCTTCCATCTTAATCAATAGGTGATATGTGTTTAAGTAATAATTATGATTGTGGAAGTCTCTTTGGTCCAGTGGTTGATTAAAAGGTTCATTAATGTTTTTACACTAGGAGATATGAGGATCGATTCTCCGCAGATGCCAGACAGATTAGCGGGGCAGACTTATAGGAAATCTCTGATTCGGTAAACCTGTATAAGCATATCAAATAATCTGAAAAGGCTTTAGACTTTGATTAGTGTGTTACGATTGTGCTCAAAAATAATTTCAATCTTGAACCAAACTATTCTTTTTTGAGTTTGGGTTTGAGCCATGATGAGTTACATGAGTACAATTGATTTTAACAGTTTAAATTATATTGTTTGTTAAATTGGTAACTTAAAAGTTCTAATTGATAACATACAATATTAAAGTTAAGTTGTTGTTGATGCTATAATTTGAAGTAATTTGTAATAAGAATAACGCGGTATAATATGGCATAATAAGTTATCATTTTACCACATTATTTTTAATACAAGTTATTTGAAGTTACAACAACTAATGCAACTCAACTTTGATATTTCATGTTATCAATCAAACCTTTAATAGGATGTCATTTTTTTGAAAAATTGCTTGAATAATAACGCTTATTAAAATTGTTTTAAAGGGAACTAACATTTTCTAAAAAAATGGCTAAGAAAATATAACTTTTAAAGAGCAGTGGCAGAATTTTGGTGGACGGACCCTTCTTGGCTCGATGAAGAACCAACAGAATGGTCTTTAGCATATGGTAGGCCTACGAGGGCTAGGACACTAGATTTGTCAGTTGAAGTCAGATGGCCATGATCGCGACGCTTATGAATTTCATGTGGTAGTCCGGGAACCGTGGGACTCTCTCTTCAATGGAGAAGACCCGGGAGAGTAGCATCTCACAAGTCGTTTCCTTTTTGAATAAAAGCAGCGGTAGTTAGCCTGAATTGATGTTGTCGTTGCGTGGTAGTGGTAGAGGGTTAGAAGTGCAGGAGTGAAAACCGACAACTGGTTTTTTCATTCATAGTGGAATCGGAGAAGCCATTTTTGGTTGGTGGCATAATGGTCATGGAGTTGAGAGTTAAAAAGGGAATTTTCGGTTCAGTTCGCCGAAAGATACCTCTATCAATTCCATAACTCGTTGTTTTCACCAATTTCACACTAGACGGACGCTACTTAGCTTTAGTGGTTTGTTTTGTATGAAAGTGTGAAATCAATGCAAATTTTTTGGAGACAAACTATGAATATATGACCAATTCTATCTAGTTCGAATCTCATATTGTATGCTCTAATTTTTAAGATTTTGTTGTAACGACCCCGATCCGAGGGTACTGGGCTGCTCCAAATGGTACCGTCAAAACCGGAGCAAACTTCACCAACCGGTCAACAAATTTATCACTTCTGACTTTACCTGCAGAAACACCGAGAAGGAAAAAGGGAGAAAAGAGAGGGGTGAGTGGCTTTTCAAACAAGCCACTCAGTGAGGACAGACCCGACTCCGCCTCACCCGCTACCCGCCTAACCCCGCTAGACTAGAATTAGACCACAACCCCTAAAGAAAGCACAGAAGACACCTAGTGTGTCGCGCAAGCAAACTACCAAACGTTGCGGGTACTGATCCCACCCTTCACAACCCCACCCCATAAATAAGGCTGATCCAGATGGCTTAGCCAAAACAATTTTTTTTTACTGACTCAAACTCCTAGACTCTCCTACTTGAAAAGATGTTTTTTCTAGACGCCTAGCAAAACACAGGCCTCAATACTCAGTGCTAACTTTCCCCCTTGTGGCCATAACCAACCTTAGTTTACACATCACTGGATCCAATCAAGGCCAAAACAGTCTCCCACAGAACCTGCCGCATCCGTGATCAGTGACCGGGCTACGCTTACATTCACGAAGAAAAGCCGGGTGTCCGGAGCCAGGGCTTTCTTTTATCACCCGCCAGCCTTCGCTTACATAGCTCAACTGACGGACCGTCCCACGCAGTATGTTGCCCTCACCAAAGGACTCACCTAACGTGGGACAGTAGGCGTCTCCCGCCAAGGCAACTAGCCTTGCCCAAGGAGACACCCCTGCCTACCGCCGTAGCGGTACTACACCAAGGCAAGGGGGAAAACACCACACGCTTCACGATCCTGCAGTAGGCTCCGCGCCCACTAGAGGAGACCCTCCACTTCATTCTACTCCTAAGTCATTCCGCGTAATTCTCACACAATGCCAAATTAGACCTATTCAATTTTAGGACTTAGGTTTGCAAGACTCTCTTTCCTAGGCTCGTCTTAGCGACTCCAAACAATCGCACTTAGGCGTATAGGACTTTATATCATATCAACACATAATATATACACTTATTCATGCCGAGACATATAGCTCGACACTGGCCGATACTCTAATCTTAACCTAGCGAGATTAGGAAGATAACGAGGACGAGAACTCCTCACCTTGGCTTAATCGTCTGATAGCTACCGTGGTCGACTCCTGAGCTGCGTCTTCCGGGTTCCGGTCTCCCTCTCCAGCACCGGTTCCCGAAGACCCTGCCTGCCGGACACTCCCTCTCCATGTGTCCGGTTTCACCGCACTTGAAGCAAGCGCCTGCTTCGAGGCTCTGAGTGGCTCATCTGCTTCTACCGGTTCATCTCTGGACCGCTTCCGGGAACCTTCCGCTTTGGCTTCCCAACATTGATGCATGGAAGATCCGTAGGATACTGCAACTCCATCCTCCGGTCTAGTTATTCTGGTCTGCTGCTCTGGTCCGGTTAACTCCCCGGTTTGGTTCACCCCTCCGGTTTGATCTTCTGATCCGGTTTCCTTTCTGGTTTGAATTTCTGTCTCGGTTTTCTCAGAACCGGTACCCGGTTCGGTTTTCTCTTCAGTCCGGTTGACTCCATCGGTTTTCTCCGGTTTGATTTCGGACGTGGGACCCACGGCTTCCTTCTCTCCCAAGGAACCAAAAACCCTAACTTCTCCAACCCTAGTTGACTTGAGCCGCACGTCAACTCCCTCTCCTAGGGTTTCTGCCGCATCCGAGCCACCACGAGCATCTCCGGCTCCGGTCACGCTTCCGATGGCGCTCGACACCCACTCCGGGATCTCCACCGCACCACCGGAGCCGCCGATCACCGTCGCGACGCCTCCAAGAGTCGCGATCACGCCGCTCCTCGCCTCACACCCCTCGGATCGCGGCTGGTCCTCCGTGATCACCACGGTCTCGCCTCCCTCCGGCGTCGCATCATCTCCTCCGGTGACTACGACGCTCTCCCCGGCCTCCATAACTCTTCCCGACGTCAAAACCTCCTCCATCCGACCCTTCACCTTCTCGGATCCGATCCCCGCGACCACCACCACGCCGCTTTGGCTCTTCCGGCTACTCTCCCTCACCACGACGTCCTCCTCTCCGATCGCAGCACCAACTCCCTCTCTCTCTTCCCCTCCGATCACCACTTCCCACGATTTCTCCGCTTCCGCGGCTTCCTCTCCTCTCTCTTCTCCTCCGCGTACTCTCGATACCACCACCACCATCTCTTCCTTCTTCTCCTTTTCCTTTTCTTTCTCCTCCGACGACTCACTTCTCTCTCTTCTCCTTCTCGGCGGCTTGTGTCGCTTCTTCTCCTCTCTTCTTTCTTTTTTTTTTGTTAAGGGTTTGCGAGAGGAGAGAGAGAAGTGTTTTGAAGGGTTTAGCGGATCGGGTTATCGGGTTAGGGCTCGGGTTAGATTAGTGGATCGGGTTTGGGCTTAGATTGGGCCGGGTATTACATTTGTAGTCGTTGTGTTTTTACGTTCTTATTTTGTTTTTGTTCATAGTTTTTGTTTTCTTTCTATTTTTGTAATTTTAGTATAGTCCCATAAAAACTAAAATCTGTGTAAAATTTGACATTTTCACCAAAAAGAAAAGAGTAAAAGTCTATCTAATATATAAAACTTGGTCAACTCTATCCCAGAGAGTGACACGTCATCAGTTCTAATTGATGTTAAGATGACAAGTGTCATTGTAAAATTAAAAACAATTAATAAATTAATTTATATTAAATATATAATCTATTAAACTCATATTTATTCAGAGAATATGAACGGTCGTTTCGGTTGTTTTTATGATTTAAGTTTAAAATCGAATAATATGAAAAGTCATGACACCTCCACCCCAAAGAAAGACATGTGTTCATGTTAATTTAATACAATTAAATGAAAAAAACAAAAAAAAAACGTAATTTGAATAAATGAAAAAAAAGAAAAACATTTTTTTTTAACTCTTCTATTTCCGGTTCTTGATTTATATTATTAGCAAAGTAGAATTTTGAATTCATATTATACATATTAATTTAATACATATTGTAAAAATATAAGGGAAATTTGGTGGAATATTTAGTTGACCACCATTATTTAACAAAGTAGCCATTTTTTTGCTGTAATTTTTCTTTTTTGCCCCTAAACCCCACGAAACTTCTAACGGCTCTATAGGTTTATACGTATATCGAAACGAAATTGTGAATACACGAAAAAGTAGATTTTTTTCTCTATCTAACGTATTTTGAATTTTTCGAAACGGATATATATTTTGCAAATATACGGAAATTATTGTAACGCATACGGACTTAAGTGTTATTTTTCATTGACAGTCTATTTACATAGTATGTCTATTTATTTTAAAATTTTAGCTTCAATATAAGTGAAAATATATAACTTAAAAACCTTAAGTTCCTACTATATAAGGGAATAAATGTTAAAGTCAAACCACTCTCACAATTTGTAAACCATATGATCAACTGTAGAAGGAGAAAAATGTTTCAACGAAAACACTGAATATAATTTCTATTTCGAATAGTATAAATAGACTGACAATAAACTATTTTAAAATAGAATGTCTATTCCCACGTATCTATTGATTTCATAAAAAAACCAAACATAGAGAGGGATAACGTGTATTTTGGGTTTATGATTTAACTTAGTAATATTAAAAATAGCACAAAACAAACTTTTACGAAAGAGCAATTTAAAAAAGAAATTGAAACGGCTAAAACCCCCTTGTTGAAAGAATTAGACTGTCTATTTTATGCACCCGGTCTAACTACTGAAAAGGGCAGAAATGGAATAAAAAAAATTGAACAGTTGAAAAAAAAAAACTCTATGGTTAGTTTCCTAATTAATGGTCCCCATTTGAATATTCATTAAATTTACCCCTAATATAATGTCATTTTCGGAATTTAATTTAGAACTTATTTGTAAATTAACATTTTAGATAAGATTATGAGTAGTTTCAGGGGAAAAAACACTAAAGTTCATTATTGACTATATAATATATGATAAAAGACGGAAATTGCAAATTTAGTGAAAAATATATATAAAGTTTCAAAAATATTTAAAAAAAAAAAAGTTACGAAACAAAATCCACGCATAGTGCGGATGTTCTCCTAGTAGGTCTACCGAAACTCCAAAAATCATGCATTTGATAAATGACTAACGTTCCGAAGCTTTCCCGCTACAGTGATCAACTCTCTGCAATATCTGGTTGAATCTTTATCTTCTTCTTTTTTTTCCCTCATTTAGTAATCCTCACATAAGCCAACGTTGACAAACTTCGGATACATTTTTAATTTTAATAATCTCTAGTTTTAAAATAACAAAATGATAAAAAGACGTTATTAAAAGTATTGATTTCAACGGCCGGATGAAACTATAAAATTCAAAAGGATAATACTATTACTTAATTAATAAATAAATATCCGTAAAGCTAAACCTCAGTCGCTATTTATAGTTATAAGCCACAGCTTCTCTCACCACAGACAAAAGAAAAAAGGATTTGGTTCCAAAAAGCTAAAAGCTTCCATCAGAAACAGAGTCTCTCGAATAGCCAAATATACACACACAATAATGATAGCTTACATAGAGCCATACTTCTTGGATAACGACGCCGAGGCTGCCTCCGTCGCAACTTCCGCCGGAAAATCTGACGATTTTCTCTCTGAGTCACTTGACATCCAGGGGACTGTCATATGCGGCGGCGCCGCGGCGGATATCGCCGGGAAGGATTTTGGCGGCATGAACTGTGTGAAGCCTCTTGCCGTGGTGAGGCCGGTGGGACCGGAGGATATCGCCGGAGCAATCAAAGCTGCTTTGAGGTCCGATAAACTCACGGTGGCGGCGCGTGGAAACGGCCATTCAATCAACGGCCAAGCCATGGCGGAAGGAGGGCTTGTAGTCGATATGAGTTCGACGGCGGAGAATCATTTCGAGGTGGGTTACTTCCCCGGCGGCGATGGTGCGGCGTATGTCGACGTCTCCGGAGGGGCATTATGGGAAAATGTATTGAAACGGTGCGTTTCGGAGTACGGTTTAGCTCCAAGGTCATGGACGGATTATCTCGGGTTAACGGTAGGCGGAACGTTGTCGAACGCCGGCGTTAGTGGACAGGCATTCCGTTACGGACCACAGACGGCAAATGTAACGGAGTTAGATGTCGTAACGGGAAATGGAAACGTCGTTACTTGTTCGGAGAAGGAGAACTCGGAGCTCTTCTTCTCCGTTTTAAGTGGTCTTGGCCAATTCGGTATCATCACTAGAGCTAGGGTTTTGTTACAGCCAGCACCAGATATGGTTAGTAAATTTAAAATAATATTTTTCATAATCTCAATTTAATTCTTTTGATTTTTTTAGTTATTTAAAATGCTTTTGTTATTAGGTGAGATGGATAAGAGTAGTATACACCGAGTTCGACGAGTTCACTCGAGACGCCGAGTGGTTGGTGAGTCAGAAGCACGAGTCGTCGTTTGATTACGTGGAAGGATTCGTGTTCGTCAACGGAGATGACCCGGTCAACGGATGGCCTACGGTTATGTTCCACCCAGAACAAGATTTTGACCCGACCAGGCTTCCAAAATCTTCCGGGTCGGTTCTGTATTGCCTCGAACTCGGTCTTCATTACAAGGACTCAGACTCCAACTCAACCGTTGACAAGGTAACACACAAACTCTACTATAAATCGTCAACAATTAAAAAACCGTCCGTTTTTCATGATCGGACGGTGGTGGAAGCTTCGGATGTTCTACTTGTTTGACCGAAAGTGACATTAAGTTAAGACTTGGAGTTGACTGTTGGAATCAAATTAACTTTTTAAACTCTTAACTATTATACGACACGTATGTAATATAGGACCCCTATGAGTTTTCTTGATCTCCATGATTACTACACAAAAATTCAAAAAAAGTAAAAAAGATAAATATATTTTATATTTAAATTGAGAAAATATAATAGGGTAAGAAAAAGTATTATACAGTCTCTCTCTCTCGTTGAAAACCATATAGATCAGTCACTTTGCTTTTTTTTTTAAAAAAAAGGCTCAATTATTCAGCTTAGTAATTTTTTGACACCAACACGTGTGACGTGTGCATTGGTCACGAGGCATTACGTAAGGGTATAATCGTACTTATCTTACGTAAACATTCTAAAGATTAAAGTAAATGCACAAATCTTGGCCAAAGGCCCACTAATGAAATATATCTTTACGAAACGAATTTACAGAAATACCCCTTGACTTACACTGCTATTCTTTTTTTTTGTGGATGTAATAGAAAGTGGAGGGATTAATGGGAGGGCTAAGTTTTGTTGAAGGATTAAGGTTCGAAGTGGATGTGACTTACGTTGATTTTTTACTGCGGGTAAATCGGTCTGAGGAGATCGCGAAAGCGAACGGCACGTGGGAAACGCCACACCCGTGGCTTAACCTCTTCGTGTCGAAAAGTGACATTGGAGAGTTCGATCGGACGGTTTTTAAGGAACTTGTCAAGAACGGAATCGGAGGGCCTATGTTAATCTACCCACTCTTACGAAGCAGGTGAATGTTGATCTCTCTCATCTATAAATTTAAAAGATTTTAAAGATCAGTCTAGTTAGTGATTTTGACACGCATTTTATCATCTATGATGATTGGTAAATTAGTCGTTGTTATGTTTCATACACTTCCATGGTCGTTGCTTTTATAAAAGGCTCGACAAGTCGCGAGACGACAAGAAATTAGTAAATACTTTACTCTATTTTTTTTAAATATCGTTTTAGACGTTTTTTTTTTTAAAGTGTCTGTTTTGTATTTCAATGCAAAAATTTTCAACTTTATCTTTATTTTTTTAATTTATTAAATAATCAAATCAAATAAATTATTAAATATAGATAAAACAGAAAATTTATTCATTTTTAATAAATATCAAAAAAAATATAACGATATTTAAAAATAACTGAGGGGGCAATGAATACGTGATAGGTATTAGAGTTGGGTAGGTGACGGTATTGTATTTTAAGGTTGGTGTTACAGTGAACAGAGTTAAAATATGAAATTAATCTGTGGGGACAAAGATACGCTGTGGGACCCAGTTTGAGTTATTTACTTACTACTACTAGTACGATACTATTATTCTTTTCTTAAATAAGCTTTTTGTACTTTACTCAGAGTTATTGGATCCGAGGGTAGTTTCGTCTTTATAGATTTTACTTTACGTGGAAACGAGATTTGCTGGCGGTATTCGGCATGAGAGCATCTCCAATGGTAATACTACCATTGGAGTTTTTAAGTATTTTTTAATTATTTTTATTTATTTTTAAATAGTTAAGAACTCTATTTAAATTTAGGTGTTCAATGATGTTACTCAATTTGGAGTTCTTAGGGAAAAAATATTAAATTTTAAACATTAATATTTACAATTAACGAAACGGATCCGAAACTTCAAAAATCGTAAATGAATATGCAACGGTTCCAAAAACTGAAAAACAAAAAAAACGGATCTAAAACGTAACCGAAACGGAACCGAAACATATATTTTCGGGTATTTTGGATTCGGATCGGGATATTTTAAACAGATTTGAAACAAATCCGAAACTTCAAAAATCGTAAATGAATATGTAACGGTTCCAAAAACTGAAAAAAAAAAAACGGATTTGAAACGGATCCAAAACGGATCAGAAAATGAAATTGTTTTGACAAAAAAAAAAATATTTTCCCTCAAGTGATAAACTGCCACGTCACTAAGAACTTGGGTTCTTAAAATGCTTAATTAAGCATCGGTTCTTACTCAAACACATTTTTTAATTAGTTTTTTAATTATTTTTCTTAGATTCAAGAGCTAATATACTCTTAAGAACCACCATTGTGGATGGTGTAAGTAAAAAAAGTGAAATCAATCTACATGATTATTACAAAAGGCCAAAGTGTTTTGCTACCTCATATTTCTCTATTGGCATAAATTTACTATGATTTGTTTGACCTCGATATTATAATTTTATTTTTGTTTTATATAGCGAATGATTAAATAATACTTATCGACGTGTTTTAATTAAAATTATATTTTCAGGTGGGATGACCGAACGTCCGTGGTTTTACCGGAAGGAGAAGTATTCTACATTGTGGCATTGCTTCGGTTCGTGCCGCCTTGTGCGGAAGCTTCATCAGTCGAGAAAATGATAGTTCAAAATCATGAGATCGTTCGTTGGTGTGTCGAAAACAGAATAGATTTCAAACTTTATCTTCCTCATTACAAGTCTCAGGAGGATTGGATTCGCCATTTCGGAAATCGATGGTCGAGATTCGTTGATAGAAAAGCTATGTTTGATCCCATGGCTATCCTTTCCCCGGGTCAAAAGATTTTCAATAGGTCATCTTGACCCCTATTTTTTCCCCTATATTTTCCGTTTGTATTATTGAGTTTTGTGAGTATATTGTAATTTTTCATCGTTTATTTTCTTTTCTTCTTTCTAAATTTTTTTTCCAAAGAAAAAGTCAATTGGGTCTTATCAGAAGTCGCTAAAGTGTATGCTGAATTATGGAGTACCCTTTACCACAAAGTTCTCTATTTCGGTTTAAAATAAAATTCTTGAAATATAAATTTAAGGAGATGTATTCAAATAATGATTTAGAGTGATTTGTATTAAAATCTGAAATCTCATATTATTCAAATAAGAATTTTGAATTTTTTAAAATAAAATTACTCTTACTAAAATGATGATTTTAAAATGTATCAATGCCGTATTATAAAGCACTCGAGAATCGAGACTTATGAAATTTGGGAAGATTTAGTTTGACTCGTTAGTCCGAAATATCTTTATTCGTTTGCCAATTTCCGGGAGCAAGAAAAGGTAACAAAATTTGGAGATTTAGAGCATCAGATTCTTCTCTTCTTACCACAAAAGAATCAAAGAAAAAGATTACGAACTTGCGCTAGAGAAAAGATCCATATCGAAAACTAAAAAACAGATTTAAATAATATATAAGTAATATAAATTAATCTACTAATTAACCATTAATTTTAAATTAAAAGCCCATGAAAGCATGATACTTAACATTTTAAGTCGAAAATACAAAAGCTATCTACATTTTCCATCACCAAAGAACTAAGTCAGTAGACTCACACTCTATCCCATTAATCTAGTCCGGAAAGTGGCATGATCATCTCAATTGCCCCAAAGAAAATTCAATTCCGTCGAGATAGCGAGAAAAAGAACATTATCTCGGAGGGATGATGAATTCTATTGAAACTAATGGCTGAAAGAGCCATTATTTGAGGGAGGTGTTGGAAAAAAATCTCACATTGAAAAACTAAGAAAGGATTTGAGTAATATATAATAATATGGGTTAACCCACTAATTATCAATCAATTTTGAGTTGAAAGTCCATAAAACTTAACAATTTGCTTCACCAATTTATTCATGTAATTTGACAAAATTCTTTTATCTTTATATTCTTTATTTTGTTTTGGGGGAAAAGTTCATATGCCCATAAAGACAACTTAAAACTAGTTCGTAGATATTCTCTATATTTCATTTTATAAGATGATTAAGAAAAATATACACAAATAAAATAACTACAAACTTTAATACAATTTTTATTTACTTAAAATTATTATTAATTAAAAACAATACTTACTAAACTAATAACTAAACATGCTTTTAACTGTATTTTATCTTGGTACACCAAAGATATATCTAATGATTTCATAAAACCTCGTGTATTTTGGTGATATAACAAAACAAATTATCACGGTCTATCACATCGCAGCTGATCTTTCTATCTACTTCATTCATTTTTCGTACCACGATGGTTCAAACACGTGTCCGACAGCTATATATTATTCCAAAATATCTAAATCTAGTGTTCATTTTGACCAAAAAGGAACTCCAAACTCATTCTTGATCTTTTATGTTAAGAAATAAAGCTATTTGTACGTTTTATGAGTCTAAGAATAGAATACTCGATACAATCTACCGTAAAATCGACCAAAACGAAAATTTAGATGCGAAAAATATTTAAGAAACATATATGTTAATATCTTCAAGTAGAAAATTTATGATCATGTATTCTAAAATATTACATATTGTTTAGATATTTTCATATCTAAATCTTCATCGTCAATCTCATGCCATTTAGAAACTTTTTTCATAATCAAAACTTTTTCCACAACAGAATTCCTTCTACATGTTCAATCGATCGGTCATTAATATCTATAAATAATAGCTGTACATCTTAGCATTTATATAGACTAAAATTTCTTAATCTAGATAAGGGTACTCACAAAAAAAAGATTTAATTTGGTCAAAGAATCCAATATTTAATCATCTTTTTGTGATGTAATGGTTTTTATATAGAGAAAAAGGATGTAATGGTTTATAGAGAACTACAATCTCTGTTCAGCAAAAAAAAAGTGCCCTTTTGAATGAAAAAAATATGCGAAACTTGTCGCATATAAAAAGATAAATTTTCGCACAAAAAACTAGAAAAAATAGAGGAAATTTGATTGTACATACCATAATATATCAATAATTTGAAAACTACACTAATTCTTTTTCTAATTTGAAAAATACTTTATTTTTTTAAAAATGACAGTTTAGTCCTTAACTAAAAATGGTTAAATAAACCAAAAACTTTTTAAATATTTCTAAATTTTATAAATATGACAAAAATAATTAAATAAATAATTATTCCAGTATAATCAAATTAAATTATATAATATGATTTCAATATAATATTTTTAAAGTATAAATTTTTAATAATTTTTACGTATTTATGATTTAATCAATATTTTCATGTAATTTAGTCAATATTTTTGAAATTTTGAATTTTAAACATAATAGACATATATAAATTCTGTTTTAAAGATATAATAAAAATATAATATACCTCTATTATATTTTTATATAATTTTTATATTTTTTTTAGGAAAATTTACAAAATTACACCTTCAGGGAGAACAAATTTTATTTTTACACCTCTCTTTTTTATGTTTTCAAAATTACACCTCCTCTATGCGCAAAAAGACCAAAATACCCTTAGATATCTTAAAACAAAGAAAGCCCTAGTTTCCAAATCTGAAGACGACGATATTCGACGGTCCTTCGTTTATCTCTGATATTCGACGGCGATATTCGACGGTGAAAACTTTCTCTCCTTCGTTTATCTCTGGTATTTCTTCTTCTATTATGCAAGTTCGTCTTCTATGTAGATCTGTTTCACATCTTCTAATTTCAGATCTGTTCGCAAATTGTATCAGGTTTCAGTTGCGAACAAACTTATTTCGAAACATCCAATCGATTGCTCAAACTATTCAAAGGTATTTCTAAAGTTATATTTTACAAAAGATTACAAAAAGTTTATGTATTTCTTCTTCTA
>OVAN01006151.1:0-21919 GCA_900406275.1 Anastatica hierochuntica | reverse complement strand
AAGCCTTAAATAGAAAAACTAAAACCCTAAAAACTAACCTATGTCTAAAACCCGAAACATAAGAATCAAATAACTAAAAATCTGGTTGGGCTCTTTCGCATTCTTGTAGATCTTTGAATTGCCGTCAGATTGATATAGTATTCGACCATATAAGGTTTAGGCTTGATGGGCCTTTGTTCGTGTGGACTAAGATATGTCTGAAGACTGATTTTCCATGAGTATTCAAGCCCAACACGATCTGTCTTGAATCCTTCTGCTTTTCTCGGTCAAATACCTCATGGATTATACCAATTAGTTGAACTTCAGCTCCATGCTCAACCCATATTGCATCAGTTCGTCACTTCCATCTCTGCAGGAAGGTCATACTCTTTTCGACCCTTTTCCTTCTCAGATTTTCAGAAGATCTCCATAGTGTCCCATCCTTGGCATGAGAGACTATCATAGAGCCAAGGCGTTTATCGCAAAGGTTGTTGCACGAGTAAGAGGCTTAGACCCTAGGAGCATGGTTGCTTCAGATTTTGTGCCACAGACAGAGTCTTTAGAAGATCTTCGAGCTGCTCTAGCTACAGAGGTGGGTAGGAGAGTTCGACTAGAGAGGATGATGAGCAGAGTTATGCGGGTTCTGAGACACGTATTACTAGGAGCCTTCAGGAGTACTCGCAGAGAGAGAGCTGAGCCAGCTGACGATGGAGACTTAGAGAGTTTCTCTCTAGTTTCAGACATTGGACAGGACATAGCTGAGACATCAGACATGACTCAGAGTGACTCTTCAGCACATGTAGGATACACTCCCACACAGAATTAAGACACAGTTGTGAACAGCCACACCCTTAATGATTTATATTCTACAGACTTTTGAGTCTCTATCATGTTTTATTGTTCGTGTTGATTTATTTTCTTTTTATTTGAATTCTTATTTTTATTTTATTGAGTCTATTATTCCCTACTGTTAATTGTTTTTGCACCGACACAGTGCAAGGTAAGTCCGGGGGGATTTATCTGTTACTGATGATTTTGTTTCTTTTTTCTTTTGTACTTTATCTTTTATTGAGTCATTTTTATGTTCTATTGAGTCAAAATATGTTGGATTATATGATCTTATGTTGCTGAAAATTTTATTTTTGTGCTAACTTTCGTGTTATTCCTACAGTAGTTATTAACTGCACATTTACTTAACAGAAACCTATAACTGGATCGATCTACCAGGACGACCATGTCCCGTTAGGACTCGAATTTTTAAAGCTAGTTTCACCCTTTAAATGAATTTAATTTCTCATCTTGGGGCTTGGTATACTGTGGATAGACTCCTCTTTCTGGCCTGACACTAATTTCTAGTGAGTAATATCCCTTATACTATTTATTTCATATAAAATAGATTTAAGGTTGGATGAAATGAGTAAAGGGACATATATCTTAAAAATTTCAAACCCATTAGACTAAGGGAGACTTATTCCACTTGTGCTTAATTTAGAAAAGAAAGAAAAGAAAAACGTACAGAAAAAGAGATGGATAGAAAAAATAAAATGATATCCTTGAAATGTAGGGAAAAATCGATTCTCAAAGGGGTTGGATAGAAAAAATAAAATGATATCCTAGAAAAGTAGGGAAAAATCAACCCTAAATCATAAGAATATAATAGGATATTACTTTACAAAGGTGATTAGGTGGCTGAAAACTTGATTGACTAAAGAGTCAATTGTTCTTAGATCGATATTCGCTCGATGAGACCGCATCTTAGAATTAATAGGAACCAGTGGAGAAGCGATTTTCTTTTGTGACTGTTGCTCGAATTGGGATGGTTTCTAAGCGAAAGGGGAGTACGTGGAGGCTGATATCTGTATGTTGGTGCTACTATATGGAGATTATCGAGAGGACCCCGAGCCAATATTTCAGAAAACAATGGTTTGTTTTCGCGTTTTAAATCTTCTTTCTCGTTCTTGGTTTTTTCTTGAGGACAAGCAAAAATCTAAGTCCGGAGGAATTGATAACACTATTATTTTACCATATTTTAGTTGGATTTTTACATATTTATTTGCAGATTTTTAATGTTTTTTCGACCTCTAAAGGTAGTTTTCTCTTATTTGTGATTTTAGGGACTAATCAGGTTAAATAATCAAAAAGGATGGAGAAACAAGCTAATTGGATCTTATTCATATTACCAAGCAAGTTTCATTGACGGATCATGAAGAAAAAGGCGCAAACACTTGAGTTTTGCACTTTACCAATCTGGACAGATTCTCAGCATCAGAAAGATCATCATGAACGAAGGTCTTTCCTTCATTGGATTGAGCTGGAATTTGGTCAGAAGTTGGAATTTTGAGCTATTTTTCATATGATAGTTGTTTGAAGTCATTTGGAGCTGTGACCGGAGAGTTATAACCGTTTAAGCGAAGATACATCAATATGTCTCGGGAAGGAAGCAAGTGGAGCAACATTTGAAGATGTGACCGGGTGATGGATTTGCCACCACCGGCCGAGTGCTCATTTTTTGAACACTCCGGTCATAGAGACATTTCATGGTCAGAGACAGATTTTAAGTCATAACTTTTGGTTCGCTTAACCGAATTTGATTTCGCAGGAACCGACATAAACGAGGACGCCCTAGGAAACCCTATTATTATAAATAAGTTTTTTTAGCCTTTAGAAAGAGAGAGCCACGAATTTTACAGAGGCTTTCAAGCTGTCAAAAACTCTGAGAGTTTTTTCCCTTTGTTCTTGAAGTTTCAAAGTGTTCTTGAGAGAGATCCATTCCATACTTTGTCATAGAGAAGATTTCTTTACTCTTGATCTATTTAATAATTTTTTCTCATTGATTTCTTGCTTTTTTTAGTGCTCCATATGTGAGTAGTTCATTAGTTATGTTGGTAGGCTTCTCAAAGAGGTCTTGTATTCATGGGATGCTAGTATTTGTTTAGGGATTCGTTTACTCTTTGTCTCGGTTGATCTTTATGCATGATTGCTCTACATGCGCATCTAGTAGTCTGTCCATAGGTTAATTTTCATTCCAAAAGCTTTTTAATCACCTAAACCAAATCTTTGACAAGCTGAGTTCGAGGAGGCTTCGAAAGTAGACCACCTTGGCTCAGTGAACATATCGAAACCTGTGTCTATTTAATGCGTGCTAATTATTTAATATCATTTGAAAGTCTAGGTTCCTTGATAATTAGTATAGAATCCTGATCCTCAAAAGTGGAGAGGATTTAAATTTGTGTTTACGATTTCTAGACGTTTCTTGATTCTATTACAAAAACAAATTGATTTTCTCTATGATGCATGATTCTCTCACCAAAGAACTCTTTTATTATCTGTTTTAGCTTAAATAAATTCTGAAATTCGTTGTGTAAGATCTTAGTCCTCGTCGGATCGACAACCTGAAGTACTGCATCTACGTTGTGCACTTGCAGCAGTAGTGTCTTTTTGGGTAGAACTTGACACGCTATCACCTTCCCTTTATCTTCATTTTACTCCATTCGCTTTTCGTCCATATACGACAATTTTTTCTCTGCTCAGCCATCTTCGTCTTCCATCCTTCCTTTACTCAATCAATTTCAGAGACTGCTCCATCTCATCGGACTTAAAATTTTGCATTTGTCTCATGCGGCTTAATTGATACTCGGTTTCCCGTATTACACTATCCAGCCAAATTTCTTTCGATATGTTTCTCAGTTACTCGACATTAGGGTTTTACCAGCTCGCCAAAGCGTTTTGATGGATAAGTTACTTTATCCAACTTTTCTTGTGTCCCAACCATGGTTATCTTTCTAAGTTACTTGGACTTGATTCATTATTTCTTGGCATTCCAACTTTGTTTCTCGACTCTTTTAATGCTTAAGGAGTTTTTCGGTAACGCGCATCTCAGCTATCTGATTCAATAGAAAATTTCTCATGTACAAGCATGCTCTAATACTTTTCTGAAGCTTCTTTTGCCCATTAATATTTAAGCTATTCAGCAACCTCGTCTTTAACTTATTTTTACGACTATCAAATTCCTTCGGTTGTTCTTTGGATCTTGTTTGTGTCCTTATTCTTATTGAGGG
Organism: Anastatica hierochuntica; assembly: GCA_900406275.1. Taxonomy (NCBI): domain Eukaryota; kingdom Viridiplantae; phylum Streptophyta; class Magnoliopsida; order Brassicales; family Brassicaceae; genus Anastatica; species Anastatica hierochuntica. The sequence continues at coordinate 17,882 of OVAN01006151.1, read as the reverse complement.
CTATTGTAATCCCAGTGTAGAATCAAGTGAGGAAGATACTAAAGGCTAATGTAAAAGATAAGGAATAAGAATCACTTAGCTACTGGTCAAAATATTCGAACAATGGTATGACCATGTGTTATGTTTCGGTAAACCGAAATAAAGTTCAATGGTCAATTTTGCAACCCGGGAAGAAAGCTTCGACCAAACAGAAAATCTACTGCAAAATTGTATATTTTATGATAAAAATGAAGAATAAAAGGTTGGATCTCGTACCTTATATGATTTCGCCGAATTTGGTCTCTGGGAAGCTCGGTTTGGCTCATTAAGTGAGAAACCAGACTGTTTTTTATTCGGACCGATCCAGAGCTTGTATTTCTTAAGAATTTCCTTCTCCTTATGCTATTTACAAATGAATATCCAATTTGACAGCCTTGTTTGCTTGGTAGAGTTTAGTTTTGTCTTGGCTGAGGTTTCTTCTGTTACTAGCGAGTCGAGTGCTCCAAGATGAAGTGTAGGCACCTCCAAAATTGTTTGAGCAGTTCTTCATTAAATTTCCATATTATCCTGGAATATTAAGCAGTATGACTATTTTTAATTTCTAGATAAGAGTTTTGAATAAGTCGAATTCTTTAGTTTTGTGTCTCCGTCGGGCAAAATTCGTATGTTCGTTCCTACCAACCATTTCCTCACAAATCTCTGGTGTATTTTGTTGATTTATCATGAGAAAAAAAAAATTTGTTTTGTTTAGATTTCTCTTAAGATGCTTTGGTTATGGTCTTTGTCCCTTTAATCGCATTTTTTAGCCTTATAATGGTGATGAAAAGCGGCTTTGCCCTGGCCGGATCCTTGATAACTGCAAAACAATCATCATTCTAAACACAGTACTCTTTGTCATGAATTGAAACTGAAATTTTTTGTTGGAGTTTCATTGATGTCAAAATTATTGCAATTTTCGCTCCATGTGTTTGTCTTTGTGTTGTAGGATCTTTAAGGAGGTGTTGAAACCTTGAAATGACCTTTAGAATCTATTTGGTACTGGAAGAAATTTGGTTGATTTTATGCTTGGCGGGAATGATTTGGCTAGGTTGCAAAATTTTATCAGTATAGGCTCAATATAGTTCGATGTATGTATCTTGTGTTCTTAACATTCTAGCATTGAAAATAACAATAAAATGATTCATATCTGTTGAACTGGCTTGCTGATTTTGGAGGATTTTAGTTTCTTTATGGTCCATCCAAAAAAATGTTAAAACAGATGTTCGTGTCCGTTTCTCGGCCACATGCTTGTCCGGGTGGTTGGATGGTGTGTCGGATTTAGGAAAGTGCATTGTCGGATAGGGGAAAATCTTTGGAAATTGTCTATTGATTGTGGGGAAGGGTTAAATTAGTTTTGGACAAGGAAAGACGTGTGGTTGATGGTGGAGGAAAAGAGCCATAGATGGATGGGGTTAGCGAGGGTTTACACCGGTTAGAGACTCCAAATGGGACGGCGGCCGGTGGTGGATGTTTCATTGGCTGGTGGCAGGAGCTGTAAGATGTGGGGAAGACAGAGGAATCCCACCGGTTTGTGGGTCTTGATTCACAAGCTCGTACCAAAAACAGGCGAACGACCGGTAGGATTTGATTCAGTGAGAGGTGGCCCTGGGGAAGCTCCCTTCAGGTATTGGGTCTCGTTCCACCGGTTCCTGCTACTTTTCTCTTTAGGGTGGTGTTGTAGCCTTGTAGCCATGTTTTGTTCAGGACATATAAGCCTCACCATCAATCGGGCCTCCTTTTTGGCATTATCTTGACCTACGACTCCATGATCCGTTAGGACCATCTGATCATCCCAAACATGTTACGACTGGTTTTTCTCCAGTTTTCTTCCTTTCAAAAGTAATGTCCAAAAAATGTATGAAATTATTAAAAAAAATTATTAAAAACTTATAACACCTAACTTAACAAATTTAACCCTTGGATCAAAACCTAAAAACCAAAATCAAATGATTCTAAAGCAATAAAAAAATATGGGTTGCCTCCCATAAAGCACTTTTTTATAGTCAATTAGCTCGACTCCAGGACAATTTTAGACTTGAGGATGCTCCAAAGGAGTGTTTGTTGGTCCCCTTCCTCTTAGAGTAGATCCTTGATATGAAAGTTTCCACTCGTTCTTGTGCTTTTAGCTCCATTGCAATGATTTGAATCTCTTCATGACACCATAATTTCATTTCTGGGTATCCCTGAGTACTAGCTTGTATAAAATATCTTTATCAACATGAATGAAGTTCATGCGTCCATTTGGCCAATCCATAACAGCTCCTACAATTGCTAAGAAACTTCTTTTAAGTATCAGAGATGATCGATGATCTTGATCAAGTCTTATTACTTGAAAGTTTATGGGTACAAGACTATTACCAATTTTTATTAGGACATATTGCAGCATGCCTGCATGTCTTCTTATAATCCATTCGCTAACATTAATTTGTTGCCAATTTCGTGAGTTGATTGAAATCCCAGTTGACGTGCAATGCAAATCGACATAAGGCTTTTGCAAATTTCATTCTGTATATGGACTAATTGATGATGAAGAGTCTCGGATCTTCTAGTGTATGTAAAGTTGTAGGCTTCTTACTTAAGCTCTAACGTTGTTAAAAGGTATTGTGACCGCCTATGAACCATCAATTCGGGTTCCTTGATGGTTCATGAGGGCTCAAGCATTTTCCCATTCCTTGTCGAAGAAGATTTCTGCTGGATCATCACTTGACATCATGATAAATGAGGCAAGATCGTCTGAATCAATGTCTTCAGGAGTGCCAATTCGCCTAACAGAAACGTCTTTCTATGAGAGTTCAAAACGAGGATGATTTCTCGAATTTGTGGTTTGAATTCTTGCTTTCTGGATTATGGAATGCAATGCTTCACTCCTTGGGATGATTTATCCTCATCCAATGGCTAGGAATCAAGAGTTATACACTCTCCCTTTAGCTCACTACGCTCCTTGACGAGTTTGTTGGAATTTTTTCTTTCTCCTTTAGTTTCTTCTCGATGCCTTCGAGATGAGATCTCAGACGATCAAGATTGATCTTTATGGCATGAATCTTGGTAGTGTTTTGATATCCTTTTCTTATATTTTTCTTTGCATCTTGTTGATCATCTTCCATCTTTGTGTTAGTTTCATTGGCACTAGACATCAATTTTCCAAGAATGATTTCCATCTCTTTGATCTTCTCCTATAGCTCGTCTTTGAATCTTTTGACACTGAGATTTAGGGTCCCAATATCCAAAAGTTTCTTTTTGCCAACAGCTTTTTCTTCCCACCTTTCTTCGAACTGATTTTCATCGTCTTTATGAGTTTATTCAGGTTCTTACTGGAAACGAAAGTTGAATAGCTCATGGATAGCCTCTTCTATATGATTTAAATTTCAAAGCATAGGACAGTAAGCTCAAGCTTCTCAATCCTTTCTTGAATGACAAAATTCTAGTTATCTATAGTAGTATAGATTTTCTGCTCCATCTGGTTTTGAATCTCCAGAAGTTATTTTGTCAAGAGCTCGACTTTGAACTCAAGAGTCTTCAAGGGAATGTAAGAACTTAAGGATGAGGTGAAGGACGTGATGCATCTGATCTTGGAGTAATAGGTCATGGAAGATGTTGATGTTGTTCATGGGGAAGGAAACTATAAAGACTTCGGTAATTTGATCTCTTTTAATTGTTGTGAGGTTTATATCTCCTTTTCTGGACTTGGGTTAAGTTTTCCTTCGGTATTAAATCGAAATAAAAATTCCTTCAAGTAAATTTGCGGCTTGTACTTCGCCTAGAACTATACTCCCTTAGGTTTTGGTCTTTTGGTTCATCATATTCTCTTCCAACCTGAAAACGGTGAGGATGGTATTCAACACCCTCCAAGTATTCCATTGTGAGATGGTTAAGGTTGCTAAATCCATCATAAATTTTATCCATGCCTTAGATAGAATGATGGTGTGGAAATGTTAGCTCTGATCTCTTGTGTTTTCTGTCAGAAACAAAAGAGAAACATATATATAAGTTAGTATGGTGGAAAAATCAGATTTCTAATAGAAAAAGGATTATCCCAAAGTATTATTATCTACAAAGAAAAGGAACCACAAAATTGTCAGAAAAATCCAAACTATTAAAATCCTAAAAAATAAAAAAAAAATTGAAAGAAAAATCATATCAAAAAATGTTTACAAGAAAAACCGAAATTCCTACACTAAAAACAAAAAATGCTACAAACAAGAAAGAAAAAAAGTTTTCCTAAACTTAATCCTAGATCTAAATCCTAAGGTAAAAATCTTTAGTCCCCGACAACGGCGCCAAAAACATGGTGTCGGGTCAAATTTTACCGCAAATAAAACCTACTTGCAAGTGTACAACTTTCGCAATAATACTTAGGGGTCAAATCAATATATAATAAATATTTACACTTAGAACTCATATAATTTCGAACAAAGTTAAGAACAAAATACGGAACGGGGGCTTTCATGTTTTTATGTTGTTTTAAGGATTTAGAAATGCAAATGAACTTATTCTAATGGGAAACAATATGCACCAAACAACATGATGTGTAAGTACCCAAGCAAGTATTAAGACTCGAATAGGGTCATAATACTTTGGTCTAGACACAACCACTTTTGTAAATCCTCTCCACTTTTGAGGTTCAAGATTTTGTACACTTAACAACCAATGGACTCAGCTTTCATTGGTCCTTACAAAAGAAGTGTACGCATAAGTAAAGACAAGGTTGATTGTTCACGATTCCATATCGATCAACTTTTATTGCCTATATATAAGGATCATCAAATACTAGTTCCGACAGGATTCAAAGCTTTTGGAATTCTTACTAACTTAGTATCTATTCACGAACTGGCCTAGCTAGCAAATAGCATTATAGCACAAGCAAAGATGATAACGTGGTTTCACATCATTCGCAGTTGTGGATCAAGTGGTATGTCAATATTACTAAAGAGTGGTCCACCTGTCTTGCGAATGAAGCGTGCAGAGAAAGCCAAAACAAAAGGAAGGCAACTTGGGTCTCAAACCAGACATTTTCTAGACTCAAGTGTCTCTATTCCAAACCTTTTAAAGTCCAAATACTAAACTCAAGGCCCCTATACACGAAGCCCAACTTTTGGAGGCCTTAAGTCTCGGTTTTGCTCATTTTACCTAATAGTGAAGATGAAATATAAATAGTTTTTTTTACCTTTTACTTCGATGATATTTGTTTTGGTTTTAGATTGAAAAAGTCCCTAAGGAGGCAGGGACGATACCACTTGGAGTTGTGTCCTTTGTTAGCCACCAAAGGATCCATCTCATCTCAATCATCTTTCGTCCATCATTCGGTTTTATCTATCTTTCTCCCTTTGACTTTATATAATGCTTGTTGTGATGATTGAATTCGTGTTTACATATCTTTTATCTATTAGTTTGCATGTTATACATTAGGTAACATGGAGTCAATGTGTTTGCTTGAATTGAATTACTAAATGATTAGGCTTTATTAATAACTTATCATCTTAACTTTCATTGTAGTATTATTTGCTTACTCGGCCAGTTTGCGAGTAGATCTTAGGTTAGTATACATTCCAAAAGTTTGACATAGTGGTGGGACTAGTATTAGATGAGCCTTTCTATATATAGCAATGAAAGTGGATCGATATAGAATCGTGAACAATCAACCTTAATCGTATTATACGTATACTTCTCATTAATGACCGTGCGAAAGTCGAGTCCCTTGGTTCTTAAGTATATTGAATTCCAAACCTTGAAAGTGTAGAGGATTTACCTTAGTGATTGTGTTCTAACCGAAGCATTATGCCCCTAGTCGAGCTTAATTCATGCTTGCTAACTTTAGCTTTTATTTTGTTTGATGCATATCAATTCATCGATAAATCCTTTGTAAATTAGCATATAGAATAGGTTCATTTGCATTTACAAAACCTTAAAACCAAATCAAAATTGCAGTCCAAAATCACAGGGTCCTAAGTGTGAATATCTAGTCCATGTGGATTTGATCCCTAAGTATTAATGTGATGTTGTGCACTTGCAGCTAAGTTTTAGTTGGGCTAAAACTTGACCCTGTAATAAGTTTTTGGCGGCATTTTTGAGAACTAGAGATCTTTATCTTAGGATTTAGATCTAGGAATAAGTCTTGGAAAGTTTTTATTTTTTTCCTTTTGTTTGTAGAATTTTCGGTTTATAGCCTAGGAATTTTGGTGTTCTTCTAAAAAAAATTGATTTAACTTTTCTTTTAACTTAATTTAATTTCTTTAGAATTTTAACATTTTGGATCTAGATTCATTTACTGACAATTTCGTGATTCTTTTCCTTGTAGATAATAACACCATAGGATAATCCTTTTCCTACTAGGAATATGATTTTTCCTCTTTACTAACTTGTATATATATGTTCTCTTTTGTTTTTCAGGGAAAACACAAGAGACCTTAGCTTAAAACTCGAAACCTTGATCCTTTCTAAGCCATGTTCGAAAATCATAGAGAATTTAGCTACCCAAATCTTCATTCAATCGAATTTATGGAGGATGTTGAATACTTTCCTCACCATTATTAGCTTAGAAAAGACTACGATGAGCTAAGAGACCAAAGCCTGATGGAGCACGATTTGAGGAAAAGTACAATCCATGAACCCACTTTAAGGGGCTGGAACCTTGACTCAATCTTTCTGGAAAAATTCGACCAGTCCAGCAAGGATGATCTGAACCTCACAACAACGAAAGGAGATCCGAATATCGAAGTCTCCATAGTTTCCTTCTTCATGAACGACAATACCATGTTCCACGACCAAGCACTCCTACATCAGATGTATCACGACCTAAATTTAATCTCCCAAGATCCTAAACATCCTTGAAGATGCTTGATTTCAAGGTCAAGCTCTTAACCGAGCAACTTCTCGAGATTCGAGGACATATGGAGCAGAAAATCTATACTACTATATATAACCACAACTTCGTCCTTGAAGAAAGGATTGAGAAGCTTGAGTTTACTGTTCAAGGCTTAGTTATGCGTCTAAATTATGTGGAGGAGGCTATCCAAGAGCTATTCAATCACTAGCAAGTACATGAGGAAACTCACAAAGACAATGAAAATCGCCTAGAAGAAATCTTGAACGTAAAAGCTATGGAAAAAATAGTTAAATGTTTAATCGAGGACGTGGAAGCTAAGAAAAGGAGTTGTACTTTGGATATTGGGACTGTAAATCTCAGGATCATAAGGTTCAAAGTCGAGCTAGATGAGAAGATAAAGGTGCTGGAAGGCAATTTCACGAAATTGGTATCTAATGCCAATGGAGCTAATGCCAATGAGAATAGTACAAAGATGGAAGATTATAAGAAAGATGAAAAGGAAATAATGGGAAAAGTGGAAAACGAGACCTCTGAGATTCATGATATAAAGATCAATCTTGATCTTCTATGTTCTCATCTTGAAGACATCGAGAAGAAACTAACAGAGAAAGAAGAAAACTCCACCAATTTTATCACTAAGCCTAAATAACTGAAGGGAGAGTGTATATCCTTTGATTTGCAGGTCATTGGATGATAATAGATCACCCCAAGGAGTGGTACCTCATATGCCCTTTAAAAGGACAATAAGGATCAGGGCAACTCAACAAAAAACTAGACCTCAGTTTGAGTATAAGAACGATAATGTCTACTTGGGAACAAGGAAACCCAATGCCTTTATTTCAAGGGAGAATTTTAAGGCATTTATCAAGATATCTAGAGGACTACCAGCTGCTATGACGTTTGATAGAGCATGGGCTACCTAGCGGGAACTTAGAAGTTGTTTCACAAAAAAGTACAATACGTGGAGCGAATTGAAGCCATGTTCAACAACAGCAAGGACCCTAGTAAGTGTCTTATCACTATCCATACATTGGAGGATCCAAGGCTATTTATCATTAAGTGTTCGATCAATAAAAAACATTTAATAACGCTTTATGCGACTCTGGAGCTAAAGTAAACGTCATGTTAGCATGCTTTGCAGAAGAGCTAAGGCCCTCGGGAATGTCTGCAATCTTCGCTAATGGATCAATAAGGAGACTTATAGGAGCATTACGAGAGATTCTGGTCAAAATAAATGAAAATATCGTGCCCACGAACTTTCAAATAGTGAAGACCTCAGTAAGACAAGCATCAAGCTTAATACTCGAAAGCAGCTTCTTAGTAACAGTAGGACAAGTTATGGATTGGCCAAATGGACACCTGAACTTTGTTCATGTTGTTAAGGACATTTTCAACAAAATTGCACCTCATGGATTTTTGGAAATAAAATTTTGTTGTCCTCAACCGATTAAAAACGTTGCAATGGAGCTAGAGGCACAAGGCTGAGTGGAAACTTCATCTCAAGGATCTACAACAAGAGGATGGGGATTAAACTCCCCCACAAGAGCATCCTCACGTCTAAAATTATCCATGAGTCGAGCTAATTGACTATAAACAAGCGCTTTATGGGAGGCGACCCATACGTTTTGTTTCTTTAATCTCTTCTGGTTTTTATTTCTAGATTTTGATTTTGGGAATTTGTTGGTTAATTTTGGTATTATAAGTTATTAATAAATGTTTTTAATGTTTTAATACTTTTTTGCAGGAACTTACTTTGGAAAGGATGAAAATCGGAGAAAATTCAGTTCGAACATGTTTGGGACGTTCGGATCATCTTACTAAGTAATGGAGTTGTAGCTACGGATTTTGCCAAAAAGGAGGCCCCAACCGATGAAGAGTACCAAAAGTTTCAAACAACACAAGGCCATTAAGCATCTACAACGGTCGCGACAACATCCACGGCAAAAACCGATGGAATGAACCTCGCCAACCGGTGCAACTCACCCATGGCCATTACCACTCCCACTGGTCGTCCGTGCCGTTTTGTCACGAACCGGTGCGGAGAAGTCCGTCACCTGATGCCACGACTAACTCAAAAAATCCTCGCCCACCCCCTTCCACCAGTCCAAGGACAAAATCCCACCGGCCGCATGCACAAAAACTTATCGTGGTCGGTGTAACCACTCCCCTACCCCCATCTGTCCGTGTAACACCATTCCCACCATCGGCTGCGACGATTCCCACATCCAAAACCGTTGGAAACCCATCCCACCCTCGAAAAACCATTTCCTGAGCCTTTTTCACCATCCGAACACTCATTTACCAAATCCAACCCACCCATACCCCCATCCGGACAAGTATATGGCCGAGAAACACATCTGAACGTCCGTTTTCACATTTTTGGCCGGATCATGCAGAAACTCAAATCTGTCAAGACCATCATGCCATATCTACATATATGCATCATGTTATAGTGATTTTCATGGCTGGATGTTTAAGAACACAAGGATACACACCTGGAGCTACACAGAGCTTATACCGAGCTATTTTTGCTACTTAGCCAATTCATTGCCGCCAACCACAAAATCAACCAAGTTTTTTCTAGCACCTTATATAAGATCTAAGGGACATTTCAAGGCTTCACCATATCCATAAAGACCCTAAAACACGAATGCAAGCCCATGGAGCAAAAAATTGCAATATTTTCAACATCAAAGGAACTCAAACAAGGAGCTTCAGTTCTAATTCACAAAAGAAGTATTATGTTCAGAACAATGATTTATTTGAAGATATTAAGGATCCAATCAAGGCAGAGTCGTTCATCATTACCATTCTAAGGCTCAAAAATATGATTAAAAGGACAATCACCAGAATTGGAACATCGTAGGAGAATTCTCTACCAAACCAACTTCTCCACCAGAGATTCATCATTAAAATATACCAGAAACTCGTGAAATATTTGGTGGCAGAGATGGTGCTACAATTTTGGCTCAACGGAGACATAAAATCAGTGAATTCGGTTTATTCAAAACTCATATCTAGGAGTTGAACCAAATCCTACAGCTGAAGACGCGTGGATAAAGTGGGGATTTTATGAAGAATAGCCGAAGCAGTTTTGGAAGCGCATATACTTCATTGTGGAGCACCCGATTTTCCAAAAACCAAAGAAAACTTGGCAAGACGAAATCGAGCTCGACCAAGCAAAACAAGATGTCAAATTGAAAATGTACTACTTAGTAGCATCTATAAAAGGTTTCCCTTAAAAAATCAGCTCTAGAATAGTCAGAATTGCACGGCTCGGTTTCCCTTCAAGACGAGCCAAACCGAGTCCGATGAGACCAAACTCGGCCAAAACAATATTGGTATGAGATTTCAGCCTTTAAACTTCATTTTTACTAATGAAATATGCTATTTTGTAGTAAGTTTTCAGTTTGGACGGAGCACTCTTCTTGGATTGCAAAAACGACCAAACGAGAAAAATTTCGGTTTATTAAAACATCAAACAGGGTCATACCTTTCTCCAATATTTGGACCAGTAGCTTAGTAACTCCCATTCCTTACCTTTAATTTTTCAATATCTTGCTCATTTGATTTTACACCATGACAGTGTAAGTTAAGATTGGTAGAATTCTTATTGTTACTAATGCTTCTTTTTCTTTGTTTTTGAGTCCTTTTCTTAGTTTTTGGGTCGTTTGAAAAATTTTCAAAAGAAAAATGTTTTATTGGGTCAAAATAAGTTCAGAAACAAACTTAACTTTGAACTAACCATGTGACTAATGACTAGTGTCCCAAGTGTCAGTGTTTGATTTTGCAGCTTTGCAAACGGGATAGCCCAAATTGATCAGCTAACTGAGGCACCATATCACTTTATATCTGGGTAATCCTTAGCTACTAAAACACTTAACTAACCTAATTTTCTCTTCTTGGGGTTTGGTATAAATTGAATAAGAGTCCTCTTCGGACCTAACAAAATTACGTAAATGGTTCTTGATGCAATACGAGTTGATCAAGAAGCTAAGCTTGAACTAAGTTATAGTGAAGATGAAGAGAACTTGGGAGATGAGCTGGAGTTGGCGCATTTCAAGGCTGAAGAAACTCTAGATCCATTCGTCTGTACTAATGGGCCTGTTACCAGATCTCATACAAGAAAGCTTCAGAACCGAATTGCAACATTGGTTTATCAAGAACCAATCTCTATTTCAGATCCAGAAGCAAACCAGGATTTAACCAAGACTTTCAACCATTTGGTTTTCAGACTTGATTAAATTGAAATATCTATGGGTTTTAGTTGGTTATTAGACTTAGTTTATTTTCTTAATTTTAGGGTCTAATTTTAAGCCCAGTTTTAGTAAGGAGGTCGAAATCTCCAAATTCCTTTTGGAAAAGGGATTTTCGAAAACCCTTACGATAGTTAGGCTATTTAAGCTTTGTTTTCACAGACTTTTAGGTCATCTAGAATTTTATGAATTTTAAGTTTTCTCTTTTCTTTCTAAGAAAGTGAATCTCTGTTCATCTTTGAACAAACACTTATTGCTAAACAGTTAATTCTCTAAGAGCTTTCTCATTCCTGATCATAAAAGAGTTAATTCTCTAGATCTTGAATAAATTATATCCCACACTTCATCATTATCGAAAAACCCTTCCTGTTTTTCGCAGAACCATTCTGAAAATTCAGATCTAAAACTTTTCTTTTCTTGTTCAGAGATCCTGGATTGCATCAAGTGGTATCAGAGCAATCTGAACATAGAAAAATTCGGTATTCCTATCCTTTTCTGTTTTTAGGGTTTTTTTCTTTTCTTTTCTTCTATCTTAATTATGCAAGGCTTTAGATACAAGAACAGCTTATAAAAAAAAAACAAAAAATCGACAAAAACAAAGAAAAAAGGAAAAAGGAAAAGCTAAAAAATCTGAAAAGTTGAAGAGAAATCCAGCTTCTTGTGGTAAAGGGGTTGTAGTTGTAACTTCCGCTACAAGTTTCAAGCCTAGGCTACTGTATTCTTTTCTCTCTATCTTTCTGAAAATTGGGGGATTTTGGGGATTGATTCTGAGGTTTGATTTGGTTTTGTTCTTTGCTGAGATTTTGATTCACAAACTTTTCAGAAAGAAAAAACACCACAAAAATCGAGTGACACAGAGAGAGTTTGAGAGGCTTCTGCTAATTTTGCTAATCTAACAAGTTTGTTCGTGTCTGATTAGTTCTTTTGCAGAAAACATGTCAGGAACTTACAAGGATTCGCAAAGTTCGCGAGATCCACCACCTTTACAACTTAATAAGTTGAAGATTGAAGCGATTGTTGCTGAATTCATTAAAACTATGCACAAAACTAACCTACTGAATTCTCCTAGCACTGAACGTGATGTGCAGGAATTGCAGGCTGCTCAAAAGGCGAAGGAGAAACGTGAAGGCAAGCAGGTTATGGACGACACTTCTTATGTTGTTATTGCTTTAGATGAAGACGAAGATTTGCTTCATGATTTGGCTGAGTATTCCACGCCTAAAAGGCCAGCTAACAGATTAGTTCAAGTTCGAGATGAGGATATCATGCTCGGCCATTACACTCCTAGAAGAGGTCAAAGACAAACTCATACTCCTGCAGCTGATGATAACTTGGGAAATCACAAACTTCGAATCCCATCTTTTGAAGGAAAGAATTATCCTGATGCATATTTGGAATGGGAAAAGAAGATGGAGTTAGTTTTTGATGTGCAGAATTACTCGGAGCAAAAGAAGGTAAGACTTCCAGCTACTGAATTCGGTGGATATGCTTTTCACTGGTGGGAGTAGATCATTACTACACGATGAAGAACAGGTAAAGCTTAGGTTGCTTCATGGTTTGAACTTAAAACACTCATGAGACGTCGTTTTGTGCCCACTCACTACAGCAAGGAAGCCCATCAGAAATTACGCAGACTTACTCAAGGTTTGAAGACAGTTTATAACTATTATCAAGAGATGGAAACACTCATGATAAAAGCCGAAATTGACGAAGATGAGAATGCTACAATGGCTCGTTTTCAAGTTGGTTTGAATCATGACATTCAAGATAATCTAGAGATGTATGATTACAATAACATCTATGAGTTGCTGCATAAGGCAAATCTTGTTGAAAAGAGGCTGAAAAGGAAGGTAACTTCTCGCAATTTTCCAAAACATTTTCGGTCTCACAAATTTGAGGTTGTTGGCGGCAAACTGAAGGAGGAAACGAAGAGTTTTTCACGCGAAGAAAAGAGCAGACCCACTCATGTCCGGTCTCGTGATGTTAAGTGATTCAGGTGCCAATGATTAGGCCATTATTCGAGTGAATGCACCAACAAGAAGGTGATGCTAGTTCTGGACAGTGGAGAACTTGTGTCAGAAGATGAAGAGTCTTTGAATTTTGAAGAAGAGAACAACGACTATCATATTTATGGGAAGCTTTTGGTCACACAGAGATCACTTGTTGTACAATCTACCCCATCTGAAACTGATCATAGGGAGAATTTATTTCATACTCGTTGTTTAGTTTCTGATAAAGTTTGCAGTTTGATTATTGATAGTGGGAGCTTTATTAATGTTGCGAGTGAACATTTTGTAGGAAAAACAAGCCTGGAAAAGACGCAACACCCCATGCCATATAGGCTGCAATGGCTGACTGAGAATGGTGACCTTAAGGTGACTGAACGGGTGATGGTTCCCTTAAGTATTGGTCGATATACTGACGAAGTGATTTGTGACGTTTTGCCAATGGACTCAAGTCATCTTCTGCTGGGAAGACCATGGCAATTCGATAATAAGGTTGTACATGATGTATTTAAGAGTTGTTATTCGTTCCAACATAAAAATATGAAGATCGTGCTGGCTCCTTTGTCGCCCCAGGAGGTTTATGTCGACCAACTGCATCTCAGACGACAAAAGTCTGAAGCTGGAAGTAGCACAATAGCCACGACATCCACATGTAAGAAAGAGGTACTTCAACTAGCTAAGGTAAGTGAAGTTTCTAAAGCTATGCATCTTTCGCAACCTATGTTATTGGTTATCTCTAAGGAACTAACGATTTCTGCTGAGCTTGCACTGGAGCTTCCGAGTGATCTTAAGAAATTATTGCAGGAATTTGCAGATGTCTTTCCTGAAGAAATGCCGCCAGGTCTACCTCCAATTCGCGGGATTGAGCACCAAATAGACTTTGTTCCTGGAGCGTCTATACCCAATAAACCCGCATACAGGGCGAATCCGGAAGAGACTAAGGAGATGCAGCGCCTGATTGATGCATTAATGGAGAAACAACACATCTAGGAAAGCTTAAGCCCTTATGCAGTTCTTGTTCTCCTCGTGCCAAAGAAGGATGGAAGCTAGCGCATGTGNGTGCGTCGATTCCAGAGCCGTCAACAATATCACTGTAAAGTATCGACATCCTATTCCTCGTTTAGATGATATGTTAGATGAACTGCATGGATCCTGTGTGTTTTCTAAGATTGATTGGCGTAGTGGTTATCATCAGATTTGAATGAAAGAGGCTGATGAATGGAAAACTGCATTTAAGACTAAGTATGGATTATATGAATGGCTTGTTATGCCTTTTGGACTGGCAAATGCACCTAGTACATTTATGAGACTGATGAATTACGGTTTGAGAGCTTATATAGGTCATTTTGTTGTTGTTTATTTCGATGACATCTTGATTTATAGTAAGAACATGGCTGACCATATCACTCATCTGAAATCGGTTTTAGAAGTACTTAGAAAGGAAACTTTGTTTGCTAATCTAAAGAAATGTACTTTTTGAACAGGTCACCTTGTCTTTTTAGTATTTTTTGTGACAACACAGGGTATCAAGGTAGACGAGGAGAAAATTGTGGCCATCAAAGACTGGCTGAGCCCGTCTAATGTGGCAGAGGTTAGAAGTTTTCATGGGATGGTTGGATTCTACCGATGGTTCATTAAAGACTTCAGTACCTTAGCAGCACCACTTACAGAACTCATCAAGAAAAATGTTGGTTTCAACTGGGAAAAAGAACAAGAAAATGCTTTCCAACAGTTGAAAGGGAAGTTAATCAATGCTCCATTACTTGTCCTTCCTGACTTTTCTAAAACGTTTGAAATTGAATGCGATGCTTCGGGTGTAGGAATTTGAGCTGTACGGATGCAAGAGAGGAAGCCCATTGTTTATTTCAGCGAAAAACTCAGTGGAGCAAGGCTGAATTATCCAACGTATGACAAGGAGTTGTACGCGCTGATTCGAGCTCTTGAAACTTGGCAGCATTACCTTTGGCCTAAAGAGTTTATGATCCACACTGATCATGAGTCTCTTAAGCATTTAAAGGGGCAGCACAAATTGAATAAGAGACACGCCAAGTGGGTGGAATTCATTGACACATTTCCTTACGTGATTCACTACAAGCAAGGTAAGGAAAATGTAGTTGTTGATGCACTATCTCGCAGGTACATGTTACTTTCTGCGTTAGAAACTAAATTGTTGGGTTTTGAGTTCGTTAAGACATACTACGTGGATGATCCTGAATTTCATGAACATTTTAGAGCAAGTGATAATCATTCCAATAGTGTATTTTATCAATTTGACGGATTTTTGTTCTATGGAAACCGTTTGTGTTTACCACGTTTCTCTTTGAGAGATTTATTTGTCAGGGAATCGCATGAAGGAGGTTTAATGGGACATTTTGTAGTGGGTAAGATTTATCACGTGCTGAAATAGCACTTCTACTGCCCGCATATGCGGAAGGACATGGAGAAGTTCTGCAAAAGGTGCATCGTCTGCACTCAAGCTAAGTCCTCTAACAGCTCACAAGGTTTGTATACTCCTTTACCTAAGCCCATGGGTTGACATTTCTATGAATTTTGTGCTTAGCTTGCCTCGGACTAGAAAGGGTAGCGATTCAATCTTCGTTGTTGTAGATAGATTCTCTATGATGGCTCACTTTATTGCTTGCCATAAGACTGATAATGCTGAGAATATAGCTGATTTGTTCTTCACAAATGTTGTACGTTTGCATGGACTGCCTAGAACTATTGTTTCTGATAAGGATGCTAAGATTCTTAGTTATTTATGGAAGACTCTATGGTCTAGATTAGGGACGAAGTTGCTGTTTTCTACTACCAATCATCCTCAAACTGATGGCTATACTGAAGTAATTAATAGATCTTTGTCTGCTTTACTGCGTTCTATTATTGGGAAAAATATCAAAACTTGGGAAGATTGCTTGTCACATGTTGAGTTTGCTTATAAAATTTGGTCAATAGGACCACCAAATTTTTGCCGTTTTAGATAGTATATGGGTTTAGTCCATTGACTCCATTGGATTTATTGCCTTTACCTCTGAAAGAACAAGCTAATCTTGATGGAAAAGCCAAGGCCGAGTACATTGTTTCTTTGCATGAATAGGTTAAGAAGAACATTGAATCAAGCACTGAGGTTTAAGTAAGACATGCCAATAAGAAACGCAAAGAGCTAATTTTAGAGCCTGGAGACATGGTTCTAATTCATCTAAGGAAGGAAAGATTCTCGGAAGAACAGAAGTCCAAGCTGGATAAACGGACAGATGGTCCATTCAAAGTGCTGGAACGCATCAACAACAATGCCAATAAGATTGATCTTCAAGGTAAGTACACCGTGAGTTCAACCTTTAATGTTGCTGACTTGATTCCCTACCCTGTTGGAGCTGCGAATTTGAGGGCAAAACCTTTTAAAGGGGGAAGGGATGATGCAATACGAGTTGATTAAGAAGTTGAGCTGGAACTAAGTGATAGTGAAGATGAAGAGAACTTGGGAGATGAGCTGGTGTTGACGCATTTCAAGGCTGAAGAAACTCTAGATCTATTCGTTTGCACTAATGGGCCTGTTACCAGATCTTAGACAAGAAGGCTTTAGAACCGAATTTCAACATTGGTTGATCAAGAACCAATATCGATAGGAGCATGTGTGGGATCGATAGTGGCATGCACAGACGGGAAAATTTGATTTTAGGGCAACTTCTCTTCCTTCCTTTAGTATAATAGCATCCCATTTGTTCCAAGAACACACCTTTGATCTCTTTTACAACTTTTCTTGTTCTTTCTCATACTTATCAATATCTAAAAACTTTAATAAATATTTTTTTTCTTTTATTTAGATTTGAGTTTCTCTTCTTCATATCTTTCTTTTATATCTAAATCTAAGGGCATGGAAGCTCAAAGACCAAACCCTTGTCTTTGTATTTCCATGACACTTAGTGAGTAGATCCATCAAGGATCTTGAGATGTAGTAGGCTAGGGTTAGATCTAGGGTTGTGATGGATGATTAGGCTAGATTTTGGCATAGATTCCTACTAGGTGATGTTTAGTTCTTCAAAGTTCATTGCTTGTTCATTGACGCCTAGAAAGTGTTTGATGAAATGCTTGAGAGAACAAATATATGTCTTTTACTTGGGCCCATGAGAGTGGATGTTACCTAAGTGATAGATGGCTTGAAAGACTTGTAGATCACTATCACATACATGTTTAAATAGGCAACAAGCGAGAGTTGAGATTTGTAATGTGTATGGGTGAATAGATTCGCCATGAGAGTGGGTAGATCGATTAAGGGGGGATCCTTGGCCTAGGAATAGCTTTAATCCTCTAATAAAGCCTTAGCAAAGTCCATCATACGTCTAGATCAACCACGAACCAATTGGTACTATCTCAAGATTCGATCTTTATCTTAGTTTACCTTTAAAGCTTGTTCCTTTCTTGCTTTTTACTTATTGCATATTTATTTATTGTCTTTATTTATTGTTCGCAAGGTTTTCCGAGTGTCAAAGTTTATAAGACCTAAATACCCTACGCTCAATCCTGCAAGAGAACGGGGTCAATTGTAGTATTTTAGGGTCGTCCAAGGATTTAAAGGCTTCGATTAGTAGAATCTAAACAAGGAGATTATATTAAGGCTCCTATTCTAGGCGTCGGAATAGTAAGAGATTGTCACGGGTCTCTCTACTAAACCTAATCAAAAGGGAGAGTAACCATAGTGATTGTTCAAGTGAAGCAAGCAACAATAAAATGGCATAAAAGTAAAGCAAGCAAAGAATGAACTTTGGATCTAATCAAAATAAA
>OVAN01006150.1:0-12490 GCA_900406275.1 Anastatica hierochuntica | reverse complement strand
TCCGCTTGTGATGCAAGGATAAATGGCTCAAATTTGTTGTACCTGCGTCCCTTGTTAAAATCGACGACTCTGAATTTGTTGATACGAACACCTCTTCTAATTGTAGGATCAAAACACTCGCACTTAAAGAGCACGCATTTCAATTGTAGGAGACCTGGGAAAGTAACTTCAACGATTTCTTGTAGGATTCCATAGAAATCTATGCCCCCCCCTTACGAAAACGCCATAATAATCAATTTGCTCCTCTACTTGATCGCCCGTTAGATACACTGGTGGAGGCACACGAACAATTTTGTTCTTCCTAAATAGTCTTTTGTTTCTTCTGTACGGGTGGTTGATAGGAAGAAATTGACGGTGACAGTCAAACCAGCTTATTTTCCTACCATGCTTTAGTTAAAACGCATCCGTACGATACATGCAGTAAGGGAAAGACAACCGTCCATGCGTTGTCCAACCTGACAACATCCCATACGCAGGAAAGTCGCTTATGGTCCACATAAGCATTGCACGCATCGTAAAATTCCTTCTCCTGGAACAGTCAAATGTCCGAACTCCGGTATGCAATAACAGCTTCAGTTCCTCTATTAAAGGCTGTAGAAAAACATCAAGTGATCGTTTTGGATGGTTAGGCCCAGGGACTAATACACTGAGAAATATAAATTCTCTTTGCATACACATCTCTGGTGGGAGGTTATACGGCGTGGCGATTATGGGCCACAAAGAATACTGTCTACCTGAGATACCAAATAGACTAAATTTATTTGTACATAAACCAAGGTAGACATTACCTTTTTGTCTAGTGATAAGAGATTTGTCAAGTTTGAACTAAGTCACAAACCTCTAAGCCTCAAGAATAAGGCTAGAAGTTGTAGTCTTAGGATATCGAATCCACAAGGAGCTAATTAACTACACACTTAGTCTTAAGAAAGCCATAGTTAAGCTAAATCGATACAATAGAGTGGTTTTTGAAGTTAAATGCATAAACAAAGACAAGCTAAATGGATTCAAAAGAAATAAGAAACAAGAAATAAGACAAGATAAATTTCAAGAATGAGAAATGCAATTCATGGGCTAAGCAATATGATTGGATAGTTTAGATGTAATCAAGATGCAAAGGCTAAACATTAAGCAAACCATTTNAATCGATACAATAGAGTGGTTTTTGAAGTTAAATGCATAAACAAAGACAAGCTAAATGGATTCAAAAGAAATAAGAAACAAGAAATAAGACAAGATAAATTTCAAGAATGAGAAATGCAATTCATGGGCTAAGCAATATGATTGGATAGTTTAGATGTAATCAAGATGCAAAGGCTAAACATTAAGCAAACCATTTAAGGACAAAGCAAAGATCAATTAGCACATTTCCATGTAACTAATCCATTCATTCATTATTCAATCATGCAAATCTTCCGATGATAATCAAGCAAGAAATAATCAGTTAAATTCAAGACAAAAAGTCCACAATTCAACTTAGTCAACTATTCCCATAGGCTAGGACTGAAAAGCATGATTAAAGCTCTCTTGGGAATTTTGTCAAACACCTTCCGGGAACAAAATTCCTAAAATCTAGATTTTGATTGATCAAGTCTTATCTAGCATTAATCACTCCTTAATCATGTGAATCTATAAGATATAAACCCTTAGAAATCTTAATAACATCTAAAACTACCCTAATCTACTCAACCCACAAATCACATATGAAAACTACTCACTAATCATTATGATCAAGCAAGCAATAACATAGAAAAATAAGATAGACATCATGATTAAGAAGAAAGAAGAAGGAAAGATGCAAACTTTTTACTTAGATCAAGTATTTAGAGACAATCATCAAAGGGAAATACAAGATCAAAGGTAGATTTTTGCAAAATCCAACTTAGGTTATTACAATGAGAAAATGGTCTTTAAATACTAATTGGGATTTGGTTATCTCTAAACCGGAAAAATCCGGTTTGGTTCAAGTGTTTTTCTTCATTCGGAGGATGTACCGACCTGTGCAAACAGGGTGCAGGTCGGTACATTTTGTCGGTATTATGTGACGATTCTCTCTGGTTCGAATACCGGAGTGCGCAGCTCGGTATGTGGAGATCGGTATACGCGTACCGGGCTGTGCGAGACAGGGGCGTAGGTTGGTGGTGGAGCTCGGTACTGATGTATCGCCCTGCGCAAGACACGCGTGGGTTGGTATGGTGGTCGGTATGAGGGCTCCGGATTCTCTGTTGGCGATACCGACGTGCGTGGCTCGGTATGCAAGGGTCGGTAAAGATGTACCAACCTACGCAAGGAGTGCGTGGGTCGGTATTGTGCTCGGTACTCCTCTGAGTGTGGCATTTCTTCATTTCAAGATTCGAGGCTTGGTCCGTTCGCGTTCGTTTTCCCGTTGTTGATTCAAAGTGACCTGAAAAAGGGTAAGAAGAGACAAATATGCAAAACCTAAGGACTCTAGACTCGAAATACTCAAACATCTAAGAAACTAATCATAAAGACTCTAAATGCAACACTAAATCAATGAAAATGCTTCTAAAATCTACTCCTAAAACGAGCAAAATACGATAACATCAACTAGCAAATTCGGGGTGTACATAGTTAAAATGTCTCCACGCTTTTGCTTCTGATGGGTGGGTAACCTCTCCATCTAACTGTGTATGTTCCGCATGCCACCTCATTGATGCTGCTGTCTTTTCTGATTGATACATTCTTTTTAATCTATCAGTAATAGGGAGGCACCACATCCTCTGGTATGGTATCCTCTTTCGTCCAACCCCTTGTGGCCTAAATCTTGGCTTTTTACAAAAACGACATTCCTCGAGCAACTTATCATCATCTTTCCAAAAAATCATACAATTATCCACGCAAACATCAATAGACTCAAATGGCAGACCCAGACTAATAACCAACTTCTGTATCTCATAATAACTTTCAGCAGCCAAATTATCAGAAGGTAGATACTCTTTAAACAAATCAGTCCAATCATCCATGCATACTTCAGGTAAGTTATGATCTGTTTTATAGTCATCATCCTAGCAACTAATGACAATTTAGAGCGTCCTTCTCTACATCTAGCATATAATGGTTGATTTGCATCATTTAACATGTCATAGAATCTTTTAGCATCTAAATTTGGTTCTTCAACGATGTTATCATCATATGCGAATGCAGCAGTATTTGCTTGATGAGGAAATGCATCTGTAACCATGTCATTAATCCTATCGTGTTGATTATCGTCATTATGATGGTCATAATTACCAAACTCATATTGATGATCATGCCTATCAGCAGGTTCAACATTTTCTACGGATTGATGATGATAATTACTACTACTGCTACTACCAACATTACCCCAATGTCCTTCCCCATGTTGAAACCATATGAAATATTGTGGTGTAAAACCTCTATTTAACAAATGCTTCCAAACATTTTCAACAAGAATGAACCGTGTATTCTTGCACTTTCTACATGGACAGAACATCTTACCATTTTCGACAGTGATCGGTAGATTTTTGGCTTGACGCATGAAAATTTANTCAAGTCCTCCGAGGAACTTTTGAGTCACCGATCCCTCCCCATCTCTAGGCATGTAATCCACCGTCGGATTTCGTATATATCGCCAGACATTTTTTATTTTTCTTTTGTGTTTGATGAGAGAAAGAATGTGTGAGGTGTGATTTGTGGTGAAAGTTAAAGAGGTATTTATAAAAATTTCATAAATTTTAACATTGAATTTACTTTGGATTTTAACAACGAATTAACAACGATTTTTTTTGCTACCAACAAACAACATTTTAACTTTCAATTAACGACTATAATTTTCGTTGTTAATTATTAGGTATACATATAATTCACGTTCTAAACATATAAAAATTTAAGTCTCCAATTCGTTGTAAATTACTTGTTAAACATGTCGTTGTTAAATCGTTGTTATTTTACGAGTTTTTAACGATGATTTTTTAAAAAAAGTGTAACTTTGTCGTAAAATCGTCGTAAATTGACCACATTTTAACGAAAATTTAAATCTTCGTTAATTTACGACGATTTTACAACGAATATAATTTACATTGTAAATTCTTCGTGAATTCGTCGTTAAGTAACGACGATTACATTTTGTCGCAAAAATTCGTTGTTAATCGATTGTTTTCTTGTAGTAGTTGTCAAACAACCACTGTGTCTTTAATCAATGTTCGAGTTTCTCTTGTGTTTTTATGGGACCACTCTCCGGCAAAGCATGAAAGTATGCTCCTCGTCTCTGCGCTAAGGCCGACAAAGCTTTCACCAAAATACTCCTCTGTATCTTCTTCATGCGTGAAGCATAGACCCATGTCCGTAGACACTACCTCACATATTCACATCTCTATAAGGGCTCGAGGATATGGTTCTAGATCGTCTCGAGTACACTACCATGAGAAACAGTCGATACATTGGTGTATATGCTCTATGTTCAATACATTAGCAAGATTTCGGTTTGGGTCAATTGCTTACGGAACCGTCTATTGGAATGTAGACATTAGTAGATCTCTAACTCCAAATATTGCTCTGCTTGGGGAATACGACTCTACTCCTCTGCCATCACTGATACTTTCAATTTGCAAAATCTTAAAGATTTCTCCTTTTGAGAAGATAGCTCAGGCGGTGCGGTTCCACCGTCATCGAGTTGTTTACTTAGTCGAGACTTCTTTGGATTTGATTATACATAGAGAGGGAAGAGGGTGGCCACCACTACAATTGTGTCAGCTCTGGCACCAGCGAGAAGTCCGGTTCGACGTCTCTTACTCATTGTAGTTGAAATAATCAACGTGGAGACCATCAATCCTTTCTTTTCCAACAATAGGTTTCGGTGGTTGAAGGAACAAATCCACATTAAGTGCGTTACACTTCATCCCATAGTATTTTCATGGATGGAAAAATCTTACCAAAATTCCTCTTGTTGGGACCAAGAGAGATCATTTTACCCATCATCCTCTTTTGAGGAAAGAACATTTCCATCAAAATTCCTTTCTTTGAGAGAGATCCTTCTTTCGGATACAATTTCGGAGAAGATGATCTTTATCATAACCGTCTTGCATTTTTATGTGAAGGTCTGTTTGGAACCGGTAGATGCAGCGAGGTTCATTTCGATGAAATTCGAGGTTATAGACTGTTATTCAAAGCTGCATGATAAGTTGGCTCAGCATAAGTTGTTTGAAGAAACTAAAGTGAGTTTATTCTCCTTTTCTAGTGTAATACTTGGCCTTTTAGGCATATCTTTAAACGCAATATCAAACTCGGTCGAGTTTGTATCTCTATCTCTTTATCGCTCTATTTTTGTTGTTAACGGTTTAGACTTGACTATTCAAGCATGTCCGAAAGAGCTTATTTGCTATGTAATCGTCCATGATTATTGAAAGTAACTGTTTGACCAAAAAAAGAGTTCATGAATAGATGGATTGTAATTTCCAAAAAGGTAATTATAAAGAATGTCAAAAAATTGGGAATATTATTGATATACTATAATTTCCAAAAGAATGAGCGAATATGCCATAATTGGGCGGATTTGCGGTTGTGCCATAATTTCTTTACCAGAAAGACGGTTTTGCCCTAGAAATTGTATGCGATGAAATACTGGTTTCTTTTTTATTTGGCTAAAAAAAAAACTCCCGCTAATTTCTTCCCCACCGTCTTCCTTTCTCTTACGGTGGCGTCTGGTGCTAAGTCGGTCGATAGCTCATCTCCACTTGCCGAAGGCGTACCTATTCGTTCTTTCATGGGCCTTAGATTTAGTTTATTTTTTCATGTCCAGTGTTGTTTATGTCGAGCCCCCTCTAGTGATAACGATGGCAAAGAAATCTAGAACGACTCGAAAAAGCATCGCATGTATGTGAAACGGGAAAGGTTCACCCAACGCCTGAATGGGACAAGCGTCTCGGTTTTCCATTCGCTTTAGGATTTAGGATCCACTATCCCTTTCGCATTAGGGTGATGTGCATGTGCCCAATTTTAACACGATTATGCCTTCATAGTCTCTGACCAGTCTGATACTTATGCAACTGCATTGCCTTAAATTTGTTGTCGCCTAATCGTTCTCACTCAGACCTTTTCTTGCAGATGGATTCCCGCACTAGTTGTTCGCTCGGGACTGCTACCCAATCGGTGTCTGCGTTAATTATTACTCGAGACCCCAATACATTCTCGACGTCCTCCACATCCTACGTGGTAGGCTAGAGCTTGACTTGTTGTTGTCGTCTCCGCTGGGTACTTTGTATTGCTTACTGGTTAGCCAATGCGTGATATTTGGCCAACTTCTCCACCAGGTGTTATGTAGACAACTTTGCACAAATCGGAATGAAGAGATGTGGTTTGTCTTTGTCGGGTTTCCAATGTGTTTTGCGCTCCTTGAGTTTGAAGAATTTACGGGCCATAAGTGCGCCGGTGATCCAGCCCTAACGGTCCTAGACCCAGCCTTAGCCTACGCAAATGGCATGACGCCTTACTGGTACAAACTGATAGGCAGAGGCATTGGGTGTACCACTGTCGAAGCTCTTGTTCATAGGCTCCAGAAAGATAAGGAAATGTCGGCATGGAAAAAATTCAGGCTATGTCTTATTGTCATTGTTGAAGGGGTTCTCCTTTGCTCTTCTCAGCCTGTGAAGCCATCCCTTGGAGTTGTCGAATATTCTATGGACGTTTGCTCCTTTCTTCAGTATCCATGGGGATGAGATTCCTTCACGCACACGATATCCATGACCAAGGTGGACCCGTGCATTAAAGAATCAACGGTAGTGAGCGGAAAATATAAGCAGCGACAATAGTTGTTCATGGTTTCCCACTGGCAATCCAGTTGTGGGCGCTGCGTTCGATACCCCTTCTGCAATAATTCCTTTGCCCTGGCTTTGAGACTCCAACTCTGTTAGACGATATTGTTATGCGGTTACCCCTACAGAGATGCTTCCACAGCTTCAACATCATCGTTGTCGAATATGCCCCGTCTGTAAATCCCTCTCCCACCTCAGTCATATTTTTATTCTGCACCTGTTATATCTTACGCTTTCAATCTGCCCCTTTTCAGCTAGTCATGAAGCCACCTACTATTTTTAATCCGCCTTTCTGTCCATCTCACCTAGATGACGCATCAGTACTTCACCTTGAGTTGTGCATCAAGGAGAACATCAAGTTTAGTCTAGCTATGTGGGAAGGCGGTGATTCGTCGTTGTCACATCTAACAATTCCTGATAAAGATTCCCCCTGTCTTCATCTTCTGATGATGTTGACTCTGACACCGAGCCTCTACTTAAGTGCCCAAAGGTCTCCGTTGAAGCGCGGGATGCAAAGGAGGCGACCCTCGTTGATTCATTAGTACAAGATAAGCTTCATGAATTTAAAGCTATCATTGTTGGTCAGGTAATGGAAATGCTAATCCGAAAACCGGCACATGAAAGAGGAGAGTGTAGTAGTGCAGTTCAGTCAGCCTCTGCATCTGCTCCTGCTGGTGGTTTTCTTGAGAGGTCATCACACGTGACACGCTCTAGCTCTGTGGGCCTGAGTTCTAGCTCCCGATTGCAGCCAGCGTCCAGCCGCAACACTACAAATCGTGGAAAGACTAAATCAAGTGACGTGGATAGTGATTCACATACTGCCCTTGAAGTTGAATGTCATGTGAAGGGCCAAACGTCAGCTCTGGCTTGTCTACTTCAGCAGATTCCCATCACCACAATGTTGCTGCTGAAAAGATTTGCCCTTTTACCACAAATATCTTCGGCTTCCTCAGCCATTGCATCCAGAAATTAGATTACTTTGCATCCTTCAAAAATTGTACCTCGTAACCACATTTCTATGTCCCCTATTGTTGTAGGCATGGAGGTGGTGTTTGTCGGATTCATGGTTTGTGGTTGAGATAATTGTCTTGGCCGACTGATACCTGAAACAAGAAAGAAGTTTTTGTTAGTTTTATAGTTTATGAAAAGAAATAAGAACTAAAAGGTGAACTAGACTAATGATGAACGAAATATGAAAAGAACAAAGGAAAGAGATAAAGATAATGGTCGATGGGATCTTGTTGTTGGACGTGTGTCACTCTCAACATGATTGATGGATGGATTGATGAATAAATGCAGATCCGACTCTTGTTGGACGTGTGTCACTCTCAAGAACAGACAAGGGATGGAGATGGATCGAGAGACGCCAAAAAGAATTGGGATTGATTCTATGATAAGCCTAGAGTTGCTTCGCGTTACTTCACACAAACGAAAAGACTTTAAAGTTTCTTTGCTAAGAAAAAGGTTATGCCTTATTGATAATGAGTTGAAAAGACATGACTGCTTATAGGGGGTATAAATACCCGTTGCAGCTTGTCCTTCAAAGGGACTTTAAGCAAAATCCTAGCTAAGAAATGGGCTAAACAAAGGTCCAAAAGAAATAAATAAAAAACTAACAAATGCCCATTAAGTTTTTACTTTAAAAATCAAAAATAACCTGCATAAACTAAAGACAATAACCGGTTAGAAATCAAATTGAAATCGTACCTGGATAAGTCATTAACAGGAGAGATTGAATGTCGAGATGATTAAACCGGTCCGGTTTTGGTTGATGGACGAAAATTGGCTTGAGCACGGCTGATCTGGTTTCTCCCTTAAGCCGTGATGATCTTCAAGCTTGATCTCGACCATCTCTTGAATCATGGCTTCCTCGAGTTCGAAGCTCTCTCGATCCAACATGTCTTGCACAACCTTGGTGAATCCGTCTCGAATTACTCTTGATACCGACCTGGTCGTAGGTCCTTTTCGTACAAACGGGACCTCATGTTGAGTGACCACAACATCCCCTCCCCCTTGAGAAAGTTCTATCCTCATAATTTCTTCGTCATCTGCGACATAAGGAGCTAAGTCAGAAACATTGAACGTTGGGGAAACCTTAAACTCACCTAGAAGCTCAAGATTGTAGGCATTTTCGTTGATCTTCTATAAGACTCAAAACGAACCATCTCCCCTTGGTGCGAGTTTCAATTTCCTCTCTTCGCGAAACCTTTCTGGCCGCATGTGTAACCACACCCAATCGCCAGGTTCGATTATTTTTTGCCTTTTTCTCCAACGTCTCCTTGACTCGTTGGTGTAAGGATTTGATGAAATCAGCCCTAGATAAACCATCTTGGTTGACAAATGATGCGGGTGGCAAGGGCTTAAGATCCATTGGCATTTCTGGGTTAAAACCATACACAATCTCAAAAGGGGATTGGTTAGTGATAGAATGTTTGGCATGATTATACTCAAACTCATTGAATGGCAAGCAACTTAACCAATTCCGTAAATTCTTACCCACTGTAGCTCTCAATAACTGTGAGAGTGTACGGTTTACTACCTCGGTTTGGCCATCGGTTTGGGGATGGCACGTGGTGGAGAAGAGAAGCTTCGTTCCAAGCTTCTTCAAAAGCGTCCTCCAAAAGTGACTCAGGAACTTGGTGTCACGATCGGATACGATGGTTCGGGGAACACCGTGTAGACGGACCACCTCTTTGAAGAATAGATCAGCCATCTTGGTTGCATCGTTGGTCTTATCACATGGAATGAAGTGTGCCATCTT
Source organism: Anastatica hierochuntica (assembly GCA_900406275.1). NCBI lineage: Eukaryota > Viridiplantae > Streptophyta > Magnoliopsida > Brassicales > Brassicaceae > Anastatica > Anastatica hierochuntica. The sequence continues at coordinate 2,941 of OVAN01006150.1, read as the reverse complement.
GTTAAACCTGTCAACTACCACAAAGATGGAGTCTTTGTGTTCGATCTTGAGCAAGCCCAGCACAAAGTCCATAGAAATATCCACCCACGGTGCGTTAGGAATCGGTAAAGGCATATGTAAACCATAAGGATATGACTTGGACTTTGTTTTCATGCACACGGTGCACTTGGCGCAGAGACTCTCCACATAACACCTCATCCTTGGCCAATAAAAGTGTTTGGTAAGGACTTATAGAGTCTTGTCTCGGCTAAAGTGTCCCATCAAGCCTCCACCGTGAGCCTCTCTAGTCAATAGATCACACATTGAGTCTTGTGGTATGCAAAGCCTCTTTTCCTTGAACAGAAAATCCATCATGTTGATAGAATGGACCGAGAGCGCTCTTGGTTGTACTGTCATAGAGCTCTGAAAAATCAGGATCAGTACTATAAGCAAGCTTAATATGTTCAAAACCCATGATCTTAGCCTCCATAGTGGTGATGAGAGCATAACGCCTAGACAAGGCATCGACCACCACGTTGTCCTTCCCCTTCTTGTACTTGATCACGTAGGGGAAAGTCTCTATGAATTCCAACCACATAGCGTGTCTCCTCTTGAGCGTGGTTTGTCCTCTCAAGTGCGTAACAGTCTCATGATCTGTATGAATAACAAACTCTTTAGATAAGAGGAAATGTTGCCAAGTTTCAAGGGACCTTACTAGAGCGTAGAGCTCTTTGTCGTAGGTGGGATAATTGAGGACAGCTCCACTCATTTTCTCATTGAAGTACGCTATGGGTCAGCCTCCTTGAGTCAACACCGCGCCTATGCCTGTACCTGAAGCATCATATTCAATCTCAAACATTTTATCAAAGTTAGGAAAGGTAAGGACGGGAGCATGGGTCAAGCTATGCTTGAGTTGGTTGAAGGACTCATCTTGAGCTGGTCCCCAAGTAAAGGTGACGTTCTTCTTGATCACCGAAGTCAATGGTGTGACAATTGTGTTGAAATCCTTGACAAAGCGTCGATAGAATCTTGCCAATCTATGGAAGCTCCTAACGTGTCTGACGGTAGTGGGCGTAAGCCATTCTTGGATCGCCTTGATCTTCTCCTCATTTACCTCGAGTCTCTACGAACTCACAACAAAGCGTAAGAAAACAACTTGGTTAGTACAAAAGATGCACTTCTTAAGATTGGCGTAAAGGCCTTCTTTCTTAAGCGTTGCTAAAACCTGCTCTAGATGGGAAACGTGGTCAGCGAGACTTTGACTATAAATCAGAATATCATCAAAGTATACAACTATAAACTTACTAATGTAGGGTCTTAAAACCTGATTCATAAGTCTCATGAAGGTACTAGGCGCATTGGTAACACCAAATGGCATCACTAGCCACTCGTATAACCCTTGCTAGGTTTTGAAAGCCTTCTTTCACTCGTCACCTTCTTTCATGCGTACTTGGTATTCACTCCTGAGATCAAATCTTAGAAAACACAGTGGAACCACTTAGTTCATCCAACATATCATCTAACCTGGGTATCGGATACCGATATTTGATGGTTCTGTTGTTGATAGCTCGACAATCTACGCACATCCGCCAAGTCCCATCTTTTTTAGGCACGAGGAGAACTAGTACGGCACATGAGCTAAGGCTCTCTCGGACATAGCCTTATCCATGTAGTCTTGGACTTATTTCTCTAACTCCTTGGCTTCCTCTGGGTTTACTCGGTAGGCGGCTTGGTTTGGTAGAGGTGCGCCGGGAACGAAGTCAATTTGGTGTTCTATCCCTCGGATGGGAGGTAAGCCCGCATGAATCTCATCGGGAAACACATCCTTGTACTTTTCCATAAGGTCTTGTACCTCGGTTAGCAGCTCAGGTACCTGTAGACCTGCAAAACAACCTTCCTTGAAGACCATTAGTAGCACCTACGTTTGGTCATGCAAAGTTTTCATAACATGACCTGAGGTGATGTAAAGGTTGGTCTTACTTACCTTGCTGGATTGATCCATGGCCTTTTGCATGGCGTGTACCTCTTGGGACTAAGAGGTGCTAAGTTGTGCTTCTTGTTATTGTGGTTAAATCTATACACGTTGGTACAACCATTATAAAGGGTCTCCTTGTCGAATTTCCATGGCCTGCTTAGAAGTACATGGTCGGCTTACATAGGAAACACGTCACACGTGACTTGGTCATGGTACTTGCCAATATTAAAGGACACCACCACCTGTTCAACTATCTTTAGCTCAGTCTCGTCATTGAGCCATTTGAGATAGTATGGCTGCAAATATGGAGTCTTAGTCAAACCTAACTTGTTTACAAGATACTTGCTAGCCACGTTAGTACAAGAACCACCATCAATGATTAGGCTACATACCTTGCTTTCAACGTACATTGCGTGTGAAAGATGTTTTCTCTTTGGAGCGTTTCTGGATCGTAAAGAGCACTAAGAGACTGTTGTGTCACTAGTATTTCACCGTGCTCAGGATAGTCGGTGACTTCTTCATCCGATACGATGGTCTCTGCCTCGGCCTCATTTTGTGATTCGTACTCGCCATCAGCCTTAAGGACCATTTCGTGCTTTTTCGGGCAATCCTTAGCAAAATAACCCTTTCCCTAACACTTAAAACAAGTTATGTCATGAGTTCTTTGATTTGGAACGGGAAGCTTACCTTGGTCAAGTTTGCTAGAGGGTTCGGTTTGGTTCCTCTTGAGCTGATTCTGAATCTCAAGGGAATTACCCTTGTCAACATGCCAGGTGGGCAGTTGTGTCCAGACGCCTTTACCCTTAGTCGTGGATAAGTTCTTTCGCTTGATATGCTGCTCTTCTTGGATAGCATAGTGGAGAATGTCGTTGAAGTTCTCGTATGGTTGTCTTTCCACCTTACGAGCAATACGATCTTGTAGGCCGTCTAGGAACTGAGTGATGTACATACAATTTCATGCATATTTTAGTGTGTTTTAACTTAGTT
>OVAN01006149.1:0-21925 GCA_900406275.1 Anastatica hierochuntica | reverse complement strand
TATATATATATATATATATAACCATATTAATATTTTAGGAGTTATCATATTTCATTTGAGACTTAAAAAAATATTTTAGTTCCAAGAAACTGACTGTAATAATATGTTTATATTGTAATAGATTCATAACTTTGCCAGAGTTTGTAATCAGAACCATAATATTTTATAGATTTATTAGTTATTTTTAGACAGTTAAACCAAACAAATTGTACTTTAGTTGCATCTAAATATATATACCAAACTATTAAAACACGTAGACAAACTACATTTGTTGATTTTTTAAGTTACTATAAATAGTGTATTTGATTCAGAATGATTCAAATAATTGTCGGTGATGGTAAAATAACGAAATTACAATTAGGTACTTGGTGCATGCAAATGGAATATGTGCAGGCTACTCACTTATCTCAGCAGCCATTGCAGCTATGCCTCGTTCTTCTTCCACAATGACTCGTGTTTGGACCTTCTTCTGTCTTGACCAGGTCTAATACTATTTACAACTTGAGACATTTTTTTTTCCGGTTGAAAAAGGTTCATAGTCTATAGACCTCGATCCCAAGGCCTCCTCTTTAACTCGAAGAGTTTTTGCTACTAGGTCAACACTTTGATTGATTGTATTTCGAGACATTTGGTTATTATAAATGATCCGACTTAGTAATAGTAACATGGCTGTTATCTTCAGATTCTGACCTATGTGGTTCTTGCTGCTGGAGCTGTGTCAACGGAAGTTCTATACTTAGCCTACAAAGGAGACAATGCCATTACTTGGAGTGATGCTTGTAGTTCCTTTGGCAGTTTTTGTCATAGAGCTACTGTTTCTGTTATCATCACATTCGTTGTGGTTTGTTGCTATGTGGTTCTTTCTCTCATCTCCTCTTATAAGCTCTTTACTCGCTTTGATCCTCCAGCCGTTGTTGACTCTACCAAGAATGTTCAAGTTGGTGTCTTTGGAAGTTGATTTGATCTTTAGCATCTTACTAAGTACATTTGTCATATGTTGTCTACATGTTTCTACTGTTGTCCTTTTTAACTTTGATCAAGAGAAACAATGCTTTTTTAATGGTTTTAAATTGGATTAGAATCAATACTCTGACCTCTGTGCAATTGTACCTTGTTTTTGCAAGTAAAATTTCCTATTTTGACTCACGGTTGCTGTTAAAAGAGTGGTGTTTCAAGAGTCTCTGGAAAGGAGTTTGATGATCATCCTACAAAACAAAAGAGTTTGAAACCAAGTTGTGTCAGTGTTGTGATCATCTTTGGGGAAGAACATTAAAGGAAAGGAGATGTGAACTTGCCTTGCAGAGAGATGCAGCTGGTTCTGATTCCATTGGCTGGATTTGAGCATCTTCCAGCGACTGGAATGAATCGAGGGCATCAAGAGTTAGTTGCCATCCACAAACTGCCGCAAATAAAACTTGAAGAGCTCGAGCTGTTGCTGCTACATCTAGCAGCAGCAACATTTTCATTAACCCAAGGAAACAGTTGTGATACTTTATTGGATCAAATTCCACAATTTCGTCATTGCTATCTCCGTCAGAGGCACTGTAAACGAATCAGTTCATATCGCTTTTTAAAGGGATGAAGATTGAGTCAGTGGGGCTTTCCTAAACCAAAGGAAAGAAATTTCGACAGGCCTTGGCCGTTAGCAGTGTAACTTGATTCAGGGAGTGTAAAGCCAGCGTTGAGCGGAGATTCATTCCAGGCTTGGGTCACTTCTTCTTTAGATGCTTCATAACCAGAACACACAACGGCACGGCAAGACAGTGATGGGTGAACACTGTCGTCGTTCATCAACACATTTATGCTACTCATCTTTTCACCGCTTCCAACAGATTCAGCCTTTAGTGAATCAACAATTTTTGAGCCACCGTCTGCCCTTGCAACGGATTGAGACACCCTATCTTGACTATCCCCGAGCTTATCTTCTCGATCCATTTCTTCAGGAACAAAATCATCAGTAAGGCCTTGTTCTGGTGCAAATTCACCGCTTTGTCCCAGATTCTCTGTAACTTCAGCAGCCGGTTCTATGTCTCCAAGAACGCTACCTCCTCTGGGGACTGAAATGTCAGCTCCGTTGATCTCTGCCTCGTGACTTGCACCCACTCCGACACTACCCCCGCTGACGCCTACACTCAGTCCACCTCTTCCCTGAGCTGTGACGGTCTCTGAGTTCAATACTTCATCACCATCATTTATGCTGCTAATGCCTGGTTCAGCATTAGACTGAATAGGAGCTGGTTGGAAGCATGCACTCAGCTGAGCTTGATTGCTGAAATTCAGTTCTGAAGGATCATTGAAGTCAGCAGTTTGATGTGTCGCCATAGAGTGATAGTTTATTTCATCAAAATCCCCCGGATGATTTTCCACACTTTCCATCGAATCATCATCGGCGCTGTGGCAAATTGTATCCATTGCAATGACAGAGGAAACACATGCGGAGTCTCTGGCACCTGACAAAGCCATAGCTTCTTCCTTTCCTCCGCTAAACGAGTAACTTCTGTTAACTTCCCTCCCGTTTACAGTATCCAGTGAGTGACTTGGCCCACCTACTGACAAGTCTCGTCCATAAAGGGGAAGATAAGTTTCATGCACTCCAGAGCCTTGGGTACGCTTCGAAGGCCTTGCTGAATCGTCATTAACCATATTACCTTCACGGTCAAGAACAGTTCCTTCAACGCTGTCTGCAATGTTGTACCCGTAATCATCCGTGCTTCCACCATCTTCCAGGATCCATTTACGAGTACTAGGCCTCGCGATTCATGTGAAGCAGCACGATCACCAACCTCACTTCCTGAAGGCTGCCTTCGCAGCCCTTCCTTTCCTTTATCACTAAATTGGTAATTATCAATAATTATCAATATTGGTGTAGACTTGGGACTGTGCCAAAAGGCGGTCAATTTGCGGCTGTCTTGAAGCACACATCTGGTCAACTGCAGATACTGAAACAATTGGTAGGGAATGGAATTGTAGGAGCCCATCACAACGATCCTTTTAACCTCCAATCAAAATGGAGGAGTTGGAGGAAACTGAACTAAGCTTTCTGGACAACAATTTCCTACCCAAGGACAAGAGCTCTCATGTGCGTCATCAAGCTGCTTGGAGAATTCTTCTCTGTTACTATCAGCTGTTATCAAAAATGGATAATAAAACTGGCATCATCTTTCTTTCTTAAGAGAAGAAATGAAAGCGAAAAAGACTACAACCCAAAACAGAACTCTTTTCATCAGTAAAAGTCGGTTACTAATCAAACTCATGACTCCAAAGATGCTCAAAAAGACTGAAATCCTTTCTGTATAGTACTAGAGAGAGACGGAACACTTAACTGCCTCCCCTGATGCCAACAGTTAGAAAGAAAACGAAGATAAGTTCCCAGTTACAGTAACAAGAACTGACCTTCGGGATGATTCAACGAACTTTGTGGTGGACAAATAACGTAAATTAGATCCGCAACTTGCACATTGAAGTTTGTCCAGGTGAACATTAACCCAACCTTTCGGAGCACAAGCCAAAGAACTAGCGATCTGTATACAAAAATATACGCACGATAAGACACACCGTTAATCAAACAACAATTCTTTTACGATATGCACTAAGGATTTGCATATTGAAAGTGCATAATGAGAAAAACAAGACTCAATACTTTAGGCTTCCCAATCCAATTCGAAGGCTTGAAAGTTGCAAAGCGTCTAAGTAAATCTCCTCTATCCCAAGGCCTACACGAAACGCGGCTCTGATGATGCCCCTGCAGAGCTGTTCATTGATCCAACTGAAATCAATCGTCGAATCACCTAAACCAATCTTACAAAAAACTATAAGCATTGCAAGCAAAAATCTCAAACAACGAAACCCTAGCTATATCTCGTTCCTAATTCAAACAAATCGAATCCGAAATCATCCAAAATTTCTCACTATTCAAGCTCGATCTTCAGAATGTTAAGACTTACCTGGCAGCAGCAGCAGTCCGATGAAGAGGAGGAGGAGGAGGAGAAGGCGATCTAGCGCGTCGTCGGAATCTGTCAACGGGAGTAGCCGAAGCGGAAGCAGATGCTGCTCCACTGTTCCGGTAGCTCGTATAGTTTACGTTCAGCGAACTCACATCTTCTTCCTTCATCCTCCTCCTCCTCTGTCTCTGACTCTCTGTATCGAGTGGGCTTCACTTTCAAACACAGTAGGCGAGAGAGAATCTCTCTCTCTCTCGTGGCGTTATTAGTAATCGAATTTATATTTATTTAATGCTCTGTTTCTTATGGATAATATAAAAATATTTATATCCGGATGCTCCGGTGACTAATATGTAGCCACGTGTCTCGATCACGTAGAATTTACCGGGTCGGGTTGATTTATAATTGGGTCTTACTATTGGGCCCAATCGCTTGTCCGCTATAATAAATTTCTATTTTTGCTTTATTTTTATTGGGAAAAATATAAATTTTGTGGATTTCTTTTTTTTTTTTTAAAGAAATGGCCTTATCGGAAATCCACAAAAATAAAAATTCAGGCATAGAAGCAGCCACACAAGCTCAAGTCCAAAGTTATCATCGCTCTTCTTCTTCTTCTTCTTCTTCCTTCACTTATCTTCTTCGTCTCTCTCTCTCTCTATCTTTCTCACTCATTCTCTTATTAGCTTTTGATGATATCGGTTTTGATTTGTCGATAACCCCTGATTCTGTTTGAAATTTTCAACTTTTTTGTTCTGGGTCGTTGAAATTTCGTTTCTTCTCTGCGAAATTGGAATGAGCTAAAGTAGTGAACTTTGATACTGTTTCGTGCTGTTCTTGTTCTGGGTTTTGTGATCGAGATGCCGTCGATGCTTGTTCTCGTCGGCACAATGCCATCGTTGGCTTCTCTCGTTAGTCTAGGAGGTGGTTCTAGTGCAAGTGTCTCCGGCACGAGTTCGGATGCATCGTATGCATTAGTCAAAAGGGTTTCTTTGTCTAGGAGAAGTGTTAAAGGGAATAAGAAATGGCTTTGTAGATATTCTGTTTCGTCTTCAACTACTACTAGTACTGCTGACTTCATCGCTGAGCAAAACAATAGCTCGGTTTCTTTAGATTCTAACTCGTTTAGAGGGAGTAAAGGAGAAGAGGATGATAGTGAGATCGTGCTGAAACAAGCTCCTAAGCCTGTGCTGAAACCCCCTGTGGCAAGAGTAGAACGAGGTTTAGGGGTGAATTCGTCTCCTTGGACTAAGGAATTGTCGAATGGTAGTAAGTTTGATGGAGAAGAAGAGAGGAGTAAGGTGATTGAATCGCTTGGCGAAGTGTTGGATAAAGCTGAGAAGTTGGAAATTCCGAAATCGGGTAATAAAGAGGGTGGTGGTGAGTCTGTCAAACCGCCGCAGCCTAGTGCCAACAGTAGTAACTCGAAAAACGGTAGCTTTCAAAGTGCTGGAGGGACAAGGAAGACGAAAACTATGAAGAGTGTGTGGCGTAAGGGTGATGCTGTTGCAGCTGTGCAGAAAGTTGTTAAGTTATCACCTAAAGTTGACAATAAGGGAATGCAAGTTGAACCTAGATCGAGAGAGGAAGACGAGGGGAATGCCAAAGCTGACACTCAATTGAAACCACCTCAGCCACCTTTAAGACCTCAGCCAAAGTTACAAGGGAGGCCTATGGTTGCTCAGCCACCTGTGAAGAAACCTTCAGGTCCCATATTAAAAGATATTGGTATGGCAACAAAACCTTCAGGTCCCATATTAAAAGATATCGGTATGGCATCAAAACCTCCAGTTTCCGAAGAGGTCGGTTCCAGCACAAAAAGTAAAGAAAGGAAGCCTATTTTGGTTGATAAATTTGCTACCAAGAAAAAAAGTGGTGATCCTGTGGCCTCTCAGGCTGTGTTAGCTCCTACTAAGCCTGGAAAGGGTCCTCCCTCTAACAAGTTTAGAGTTGAGCACCGTAATAAAAAAAATGCATCAGCTAGTCCAAGACGAAGAATTGTTGCTGAGGACGATGGGGACGAAGATGCATCTGAATTAAATGTCTCCATTCCTGGATCAGGTAGAAAAGGGAGAAAATGGAGTAAAGCTAGTAGGAAGGCTGCAAGACTCCAGGCTGCCAAAGACGCGGCGCCTGTTAAAGCTGAAATTTTAGAGGTAGAGGAAGAAGGCATGTCCATTGAAGATTTGGCTTACAACCTAGCCATTGGCGAAGGTGACATCCTTGGGTATCTATATTCAAAAGGGATTAGACCCGATGGTGTGCAGACCTTGGACAGAGAGATGGTGAGGATGATTTGTAGAGATTACGATGTTGAGGTCCTTGATGCTGATTCAGTTAATGTTGAAGAAATGGCAAAGAAAAAGGATAATTTTGATGAAGAAGATTTGGACAAATTGGAAGATAGACCTCCTGTCATCACGATAATGGGTCATGTGGACCATGGAAAGGTAGGCACAGTTTGCATTAACATTATTTTCTCAAGTCCCACTTGGATATGCGAAGGCTTTTTAGCAGCAAGTCTTTCCTAATGCATCTCTTAAATTTATCTTTTTTTGCAGACCACTCTTCTGGACTATATCAGAAAGAGCAAGGTACAAAACTTAACTATCTATGAGATTTAGGTATCTGTCATAACATTGTTTGGCCTTTTATTTGTTAAGAAATTTCGCCGTGTCCTCTTCAGTTCTTTATCATTTGTAGAGCTTAGCGTAAGAGTTTACAGCTATGCTTTGTTCTGCGAAAGTATTCTTGTGTTTGTTCATTTGCTTTATTGCTTATTGCCAAGGTTAGTACTAGATAGCTGTTTCAGCTAATCTCTCTTCTCTGGATATCTACCAGGTTGCCGCTTCGGAAGCAGGGGGAATTACACAAGGAATTGGTGCATATAAGGTGTCAGTACCTGTTGATGGGAAGTTGCAGTCCTGCGTTTTCCTTGATACTCCTGGACACGAGGTAGATCCTTTTTCTTGCATATTGAATCTTCACTGTTCATTTCTGATGCTGAATTCTCATTGATCATATGTTTTTTTGACTATCTCACATCTATTGTTGGACACACCACGGTTTTTCTTGTCTGACTTTTTAGAGCTCATTTAGGCATTTGGTGCAATGAGAGCACGCGGAGCACGGGTCACCGACATTGCAATCATTGTGGTTGCTGCTGATGATGGAATTCGTCCACAAACAAATGAAGCAATAGCTCACGCAAAGGCTGCTGGCGTCCCTATAGTTATAGCTATAAATAAGGTATAGGTCCATGTCGCACCTGCATTCTTCGATCAAGAAACTGGGAAAGATTGTTGGCCAGCGCACTGCTTGGTTATTTATCTTTTCCATGTGTATGTATAATTTCTCTCGTTCTGATTCCTTTTCGGTGCCAGATAGATAAAGACGGAGCTAGTCCAGAGAGAGTGATGCAGGAGCTTTCTTCAATTGGTTTGATGCCTGAAGATTGGGGTGGTGATGTTCCAATGGTTCAGGTTGGGATACATACTCTATTCGCATATATTATTCAGGCTCCATATGTTCCATGGGGTCTCATATCATGCTCTACATTTGCCTTTGACAGATCAGTGCATTGAAAGGGGAGAATATCGATGATCTGTTGGAAACTGTCATGCTTGTTGCAGAGGTTAGTTTGTTATTCATACCGATATAACTGGTTTGCTTGGTTTTATGTTCCTACTTTTGCTAGATGCATAAAAAGCTTAAGTTGGCAGATTGTTCAACTTATGTGATCGGTTTTCTGAGAATTTATTTCTCCTTGTTTTGTCTTCTTCTTTTGAGTACGACATAGTGGCTACAAAATTTCTTTCGTAATTTCTACAAAGTCTGCCCAAAATCTTGCTTTAAGGAGGACTTTAGACTAAAAAAACTCTTGCATCGTTTCTCCCTCTTTATGCTTTTCTTTGTGGAGTGACTTTATTTTGGATGTTTCAGCTCCAAGAATTGAAAGCAAATCCACACAGAAATGCCAAGGGCACTGTAATTGAGGCTGGACTTGATAAAGCGAAAGGACCATTTGCAACATTCATTGTTCAGAAGGGCACTCTGAAAAGAGGGGATGTTGTTGTTTGTGGAGAAGCTTTTGGAAAGGTCTTTCCAATATTTAGTTTCCTCCTCAAGCGCCACACTGTGCTGATTATATAAAACGGCTAGGAACTTACCTACCTTCGGCTTGCTCTGTTTATGTGTTTAGGTACGAGCTCTATTTGATCACAGTGGAGGACGAGTTGATGAAGCTGGACCCTCCATACCTGTACAGGTTTGTGGTTTCGTAATCTACCTTTAGTTCAAAATCGTTGCGGACATACTAATGTAAATACTCTATGCAGGTCATGTTTGTTTTCTTTCTATTTTGATCATTTTCTCTCATGCGTGGCTTGATTTAGTTATCTTATTTGAGGATTTAAATTGATACTTGCAGGTGATTGGTTTAAATAATGTGCCCATTGCTGGTGACGAATTTGAGATTGTCTCTTCCCTCGATGTGGCGCGTGAGATGGCAGAGGCACGTGCAGTATCCTTACGAGATGAAAGAATATCTGCAAAGGCTGGGGATGGAAAAGTCACGCTTTCCTCTTTAGCTTCTGCTGTATCAGCGAAAAAGATGTCAGGCTTAGATTTACATCAGCTTAATATCATTTTGAAGGTCGATGTACAGGTAATGACCCAGTTTGATCAGTAGGTTTCATTAGCTCGTTGCCTTTTGGTTTCTTCTGTCCCTTCTTATTTATGCTAATGCATATCACCAATGTAACTACTAGGGATCTATTGAAGCTGTCAGGCAAGCCCTACAAGTCCTTCCTCAGGAAAACGTCACCTTGAAATTTCTGCTACAAGCGACAGGGGATGTGAGCAACAGTGATGTTGATCTAGCGTCAGCGAGTGAAGCTATCATTTTCGGATTTAATGTCAAAGCATCAGGTTCTGTTAAGAAAGCTGCAGAAAACAAAGGTGTTGAAATCCGACTATATAGAGTTATCTATGAGCTAATTGACGACGTGCGAAACGCAATGGAAGGACTTCTTGAGTCTGTTGAGGTAAGCATTGATTACATTTTGTTGCTACCTAATCTGATCAACATGCCTCTGAACCTGTACATGATGAGATCTCTGTTTTTTCTTCTTTCCGCATGAGTTCGTTTAAGAGCCGAGGTTGTTTGTTCTTGTTGAATAATTCTATTGCCTGAAAAGTAAATCTCGGTATCATGTCATGAATCATCATAAAGCATAGGTTTTAGTCTCATTTCATGCGCCTTTTTGGAGTTTTGAATTCTGAAGATTCTTCTGGCTATTGATAGGAACAAATCCCGATTGGCTCAGCAGAAGTTCGAGCTACTTTCAGCAGTGGAAGTGGTCGCGTGGCTGGATGCATGGTCAATGAAGGGAAATTTGTCAAAGACTGTGGCATCAGGGTGATCCGGAAGGGTAAAACTGTCCATGTTGGTGTCCTTGATTCTCTTAAGCGAGTTAAAGAAAATGCGAAAGAGGTAAAGTATCTCCTAAACCATATCTTCAGTTTCTAGAGTCATCCTAAATGATCAACTGTCCATCTTACATGCTGAGATATGTTCCAAATCTAAACCGAATTCGGGTATGTTGACTTTATGTAATCCTCTCTGTCTCTCTCTCTGTTTTAGGTGAGTGCTGGATTAGAATGTGGTATTGGTATGGATGATTATGACGATTGGATTGAAGGAGACATCATCGAAGCCTTTAACGTGGTTCAAAAGAGGCGGACGCTAGAAGAAGCATCGGCTTCAATGTCTGCCGCGATTGAAGAGGCTGGAGTTGAATTGTAATTTTAAGTCATCAAAGAAAAAGCTCAAGCAAACAAAGAAGGAAAAACAGAGGCTCAGAGTCACAGAACAATTTGCTTGGTAAGTTGTTTATATGTTCTCATGTTTGTATATGACAAATGTTTCTTACATATGGTTGATTGATGTAGGAAGAAAGATCCCAAATGTAATGACATTATCTTGAAAAGAAATCACAGAATAATTATTTATTTGTATCATATTTGGGTTTAGTTTCATGTTATATACTATAAGGTCACTTGAGTTAGCCTCTGACCCAAAAAAAAAAGTCACTTGAGTTAGTAACCAATTTCTTCATAAATATTCTTAAGAGAATAAATTTCCAAAGAAAATCTTATAAATACTGCTGTTTAAATAGGGATTTAACTAGGGATGGACGTTCGGGTTTTCGGAGACAAGTTCTCATTCAGATATTTTTTAAAATCAGATCGAGTTCGGTTCAACAGGTGTAAGCAGATTCGGGTTGTGTAGTAACACATGTAAAATTTGAGTATATACGAACTAAATTCGGTTTGCATTTTTTAGGTTTTTTGGATTCGGTTTCCAGTTCAGGTCTTTTCTAATTTTTTCGAGCTTTTCGGAGTATTTTTTGGGTTTTTGAATTTTGGATTCGGTTTAAGATTTTCGGACTTTCGAATTTAAAGTTCGGTTCAGAGTTTTCGTGTTTTTGGGAAACTTGTTTGGTACGGATCGATTTAGATAATATCTGGTAGTCGAAATCCTATCCAACAGAATTCATTCAAGTATCTTTACAGATTGATTCGGGTCCGGATTCCGGGTTTTTGAATGGGGTTCGGTTCGAGTTTTCGGGTTTGGTTTTTTTCCAAGCTCTTAAAAAATGAGGGAGAAGGGTAAAATTGTAAAAAGACACCGTTTAAGTGGCTATTTAACAGACAACAAGATGGGCGCGCGAAAACGACAGGAACCACTTCCACTTGTGTGTGTATAGCTTTTAACGGTCAACGATAAAAATCATTAACTCACAGACCCCCAACGCTCTCTCTCTCTCGCTCACACATACACACACATCCATCACCAAGAAATTAAAACACACACAATAAAAAGATCAATGTCTTGAATCATCATCTTCTTTTTCACGTGTCGTCTTCATCAAATCCTCACCGTCCCAACAAATCAACATCCTCTGTTTTTTTTTTCTTTCCCTTTTCTTCTATTGACAACCCAAAGAAACACTCAAGATTTTAAATTCAATGAATCTGTACAAACCAAGATCACAATCACGTGATTTGAACCCACTTTCAGTTGAATCTTATAATGAAAGAAACCGAAGAAAAGAGATAAGATGTCGTCGACAAAGAGGATTCAAAACAGAGTTGACTTTTCTCTTTAAGAAAACAGAGACATCTCCTCCAAATGTTTTCGTAGATTGTCTTTTCTTATGATCAATCAAGATCAATCTAATCTCTTTTCTTCATTCTTTTACTTTCTTCAAAACATTTTTTTTCTCCAGATGTGTAGAAGCTAAAGCACACAACACAATCCAGAGACTACTCTGTTTTTCTAAAGATGAGTGGTTTCATCATCTTCAGAGTGATGATCTGTTTCTTGACGATTCTATGTTCTTTCTCATTCATCTTAGTGAGATCATTAAACCAAGAAGGTTATGTTCTTCTCGAGTTTAAAGCTTTTCTTAATGACTCCAATGGCTATCTCAGAAGCTGGAACCAATCAGATTCAAACCCTTGTAGCTGGATCGGAATCAGATGTAACCATCTCGGAGCTATAACTACTGTTGATCTCAATGGGATGAATCTCTCAGGTACATTGTCTCCTCTCATATGCAAGCTTCATGGTTTAAAGGAATTGAACATCTCCACCAACTTCATCTCTGGTCCAATCCCTAAAGATTTATCTCTCTGTAGAACCCTAGAGGTTCTTGATCTCTGCACAAACAGGTTCCATGGAGTGATTCCGATTCAGTTAACTATGATCAACACTCTTCAGAAACTGTATCTATGCGAGAATTATCTTTACGGTTCAATCCCTAGATTTATCGGTAGCTTAAGTTCGCTTCAAGAGCTTGTGATCTACAGTAACAATCTCACAGGTGTAATGCCTTCTTTCATAGGGAAGTTGAGAAAGCTTAGGGTCATTAGGGCAGGAAGGAACGCGTTTTCTGGTGTGATTCCTTCGGAAATAAGCGGTTGCGTGAGCCTTAAGGTACTTGGATTAGCAGAGAATCTTTTCGAAGGTTCTCTTCCTAAGGAACTCGAGAAGCTTCGGAATCTTACTGATTTGATACTTTGGCAAAACCGTTTATCCGGCGAAGTACCTCCTTCGGTCGGAAACATCTCCAGCCTTGAGGTGCTTGCGCTGCACGAAAACTACTTTACCGGGTCGATTCCAAGAGAGATAGGGAAGCTAGTAAAGATGAAAAGGTTGTACCTTTACACAAACCAGTTAACCGGAGAGATACCCCGCGAAATCGGCAACTTGACTGATGCAGTTGAGATCGATTTTTCGGAGAATGAGTTAACTGGTTTCATTCCAAGAGAGTTTGGTCACATTTTGAATCTCCAGTTACTTCATCTATTCGAAAACAGTCTTGGAGGTCCGATTCCTAAGGAGCTTGGTGAATTAGCAATGTTGCAGAAGCTAGACTTGTCTATCAATAGATTAACCGGTACTATCCCTCGAGAGCTACAGTACTTACCTTACCTTGTGGATCTTCAACTCTTCGATAACCAGCTCGAAGGAACGATTCCACCTCTAATCGGTTTCTATAGCAACTTCTCTGTTCTTGACATATCTGCCAATCTTCTCTCTGGTTCAATCCCTGCTCATTTCTGCAGATTCCAGAAGCTGATACTTCTGAGTCTTGGTTCAAACAAGTTATCAGGGAACATCCCGCGCGATTTGAAGACGTGCAAGTCGCTGACAAAGCTAATGTTAGGAGATAACCGACTAACGGGAAGTCTTCCCGTTGAGTTATTTAACCTTCAGAACCTTTCTGCATTAGAGCTTCATCAAAACCGGTTATCGGGTAATATATCCGCGGATTTGGGAAAGCTCAAGAATTTAGAAAGATTGCGTCTAGCTAACAATGATTTCACCGGTGAACTTCCTCCTGAGATTGGGAATCTCACAAAGATTGTTGGCTTAAACATTTCCTCGAATAAGCTTACAGGCCACATCCCTAGAGAGTTAGGGAGTTGTGTTACTATCCAAAGGCTTGACCTTAGTGGAAACAAGTTCTCAGGGGACATAGCAGAAGAGCTTGGTCACTTGGTGAATCTTGAGATCTTGAAGTTGTCTGATAATAGATTGTCTGGAGTGATCCCTCGTAGCTTCGGAGATCTTACTCGGCTCATGGAGTTGCAACTAGGAGGCAATGTCTTGTCTGGAAACATCCCCGCGGAGCTCGGGAAGTTAACCTCGTTGCAAATCTCTCTCAACATCAGTCACAACGATCTCTCTGGTACGATTCCAGACAGTTTAGGGAATCTCCAAATGTTGGAGATACTTTGCCTCAATGACAACAAGCTCTCAGGTGAGATCCCTGCATCAATTGGGAATCTCATGAGCCTCCTCATCTGCAACATCTCAAACAATAACTTGGCGGGAACCGTACCTGACACAGCGGTCTTCCAGCGGATGGATTCATCGAACTTTGCTGGAAACCGCGGCTTGTGCAACCCTCGGAGAAGCCATTGCGAGCCATTTGTCTCACATTCTGATTCAAAGCTGAAATGGTTGATGAATGGTTCACAGAGGCAAAAGTTCTTGACAGTAGCTTGTATTGTGATCGGCTCTGTTTCTCTTCTCACTTTTCTTGGTATCTGTTGGACTATAAAGCGGCGTGAACCGGAGTTTGTTGCTCTTGAGGATCAAACGAAACCGGATGTAATGGATAGTTACTATTTTCCTAAAGAAGGTTTCACATATCAAGGCCTTTTGGTTGCAACAAGAAACTTCTCTGAAGATGTAGTTGTGGGGAGAGGAGCGTGTGGAACGGTCTACAAAGCTGAAATGTCCGATGGTGAGGTTATAGCAGTTAAGAAGCTGAACTCTCGCGGCGAAGGAGCTAGTTCTGATAATAGCTTCAGAGCTGAGATATCAACACTTGGAAAGATAAGACACCGGAACATAGTGAAGCTATACGGTTTCTGTTATCATCAGAACTCTAATCTTCTCTTGTATGAGTACATGTCAAAAGGAAGCCTCGGCGAACAACTTCAGAGAGGAGAGAAAACATGTATGTTGGATTGGGATGCTCGGTATAGAATCGCCCTTGGCGCTGCAGAAGGGTTGTGCTACCTTCATCATGATTGTAGACCTCAAATAGTACACCGGGATATAAAATCGAACAACATTCTTCTTGATGAACTATTTCAGGCTCATGTGGGAGATTTTGGCTTGGCTAAGTTGATTGATCTTTCTTACTCAAAGTCTATGTCGGCTGTTGCCGGCTCTTACGGATACATAGCTCCAGGTGAGTCCAAACATCATAAGTTTCTTTCTCCCACTCACATCTGATTCATGTTTGGTTGTTTTCAGAATATGCTTACACCATGAAGGTGACCGAGAAATGCGATATATATAGCTTTGGAGTTGTGCTTTTGGAGCTAATAACAGGGAAGCCTCCGGTTCAACCATTGGAGCAAGGAGGGGATCTAGTCAATTGGGTAAGGAGATCAATCCGTAACACGGTTCCAACCGTTGAAATGTTCGATGCGAGGCTGGATACGACTGATAAGAGAACGGTTCATGAGATGTCTTTAATCCTAAAGATTGCACTGTTCTGCACCAGCAATTCACCAGCTAGTAGACCAACTATGAGAGAAGTTGTCGCTATGATTATCGAAGCTCGAGAATCAACTAGCCTCTCTTCCTCTTCCATCACATCAGAAACTCCTTTAGAAGGAGAAAACTCCTCTAAAGGTTTGTATCCACACACATACTTGTGTCTGAATTTTCAAACATTCATTCACCTTTTCTGATTCTCATATGAACATTTTCTTGCTATTCTGCAGAAATCGACTTCGTTGCATCCCCTTGAAGTCAGCAAATACATTGGGATAATTCTCGTTCACTTGAACCTCTAATGATCTATACAGTTATTACATAACCAAGACATTGTTCAGAAACATTGCAGAACATGTAAAGCATGTTTAAACTACTTTTTTAGCAAAAGAAGCAAACAGAGTCCAGGAACTAGAGAGCAGCTAAGATTTTTCTCTCTCTTGAAATTAACAAGATGATGATTAGTTCTGTTTATGCATATCACTCATGTAACAATCCAATAAAGCTAAGAAAGTACGGTTAGGATCTTGATCAAAGAATCAAGAACTTGGAGCATTGAGTCTTTCTATCTATTCACACCCAAAACCACCAGCAAAAACAAGAGCAAACAAAAATATCCAGTGACAACTCCTAAAACAAACGTTCTCTTTAACTCATCTTGATCATCTGTATCCTCTTCTTCTTCTTCTTCATCTTTGGTTTTAGCAGGTGGCTGAGCATGAGCCGGGCAGGGAGTGAGCAGTACACCGCCGAACAACAAAGGGTTTCCTTCAAAATGTGCTTTTGGAAAAGTATCAAACTGACTTCCTGTGGGTATTGGCCCTTCAAGACTGTTATTCGCCACGTTGAGATACGACATGAAATGGAGTCTTGTTAGTGACCAAGGGATCCTACCAGAGAGATCATTGTTGGACAGGTCAAGCCTCTCTAAGTTGGTTAGATTCGACAATAAATCTGGGATGCTGCCAGACAAATAGTTNTAAATCTGGGATGCTGCCAGACAAATAGTTATGCGAAAGCTCGAGTACATGAAGAGCCTTTAAATTTCCAACCTCGAGCGGTATACTTCCTTTCAGGTAGTTCCTTCTTATGTAGATAGCAGGTGGGAGACTAGACAGCTGATTGTATTGCTGATGAGTGGTAACATTATCCGGACTAACGAAAACAGGCAGCTTTAGATGGTTCCTTTCGGTTGTGTCGTAGGCCTTCTGTGACATCAGAGCCTTTAGCTGAAAGGTTTCTTTTCTCAGCTCTCCTGAAAGAAGATTATCCGAGAGATCGATGTAGAATAGGTGTGGGAGAGTTCCTAACCAACCAGGTAATGATCCAAAGAGCTGATTGTGAGATAAGTCCATGACTCTTAAGTTCTTCAGTTTGATAAGCCAAGCTGGTACTTCACCTCTAAGTCTAGATCCACCACTAGCAAATACTTGGAGATTGGGGAATCCATATGGGGAAATGAAGTATTCCTCCCCCGGAAACGTTTCATCGTAGAAGTTCTTTCCTATGAGGAGAGTAGAAAGCTTCCTGCAGCCCTGAAGAATACTGAGAGCACCTGTGATGTTCATCAGTTTGTTGTCTGAAAGAGACAAGAACGTTAGGGACTTAAGTTTCTTTACATGAGGAGATATTTGTCCTGTTAACTTATTGCTTGCAAACCTCATAGCTGTTAGAGATTTGCAGGAGTGAACCTTCAAAGGGAATTCACCGGTGAAGCTGTTGTTACCGAGATCAAGAATGCTAAGGCTCTGAAACCGAGAGAAGTTAAACTCCGATAAGGTTCCTTCAAGCCGGTTAAGCCTCAAATTCAACTTGATGAGCTTTGTACAGTTTGCAAGAGAAAGTGTGAGTGTACCAGTGATGTTGTTGATATGGAGCTGGAGGCTTTGCAGGCCAGAGAGTTCACCTATGTCCACTGGTATATCTCCTTGGAGTTCGTTGAAGTAAAGCTCAAGGGAAGTTAGTTTCTTGAGCTTTGTGATATCATCATTGATCTTTCCAGAAAGATGATTGTCTGGCAGAGAGAGTTTCTCAAGCTCAGAAAGATTGTAGATGTCTCTTGGGATCTCACCAGAGAGATAGTTGAAGCCTGCTTTTAGAACACTTAGCCTCAAACATCTGCCTAATCCTTGTGGGATATGGCCTGTAAAAGCATTATAGGAGAAGTCTAGCTCGGTTAGCCGCGGTGAACTCGTGCACATGAAGGAAGGGATTGGACCTGTGAAGCTGTTATTACTGACATTGAAACTGATTAAGCTGAAAGCTCCCTGTAGAAAAACCGAACTATCGAGGATTTCGCCTTGGAGAAAGTTGCTTGACAGATCAACAGTCTGAATAGGGAAGAATAAGTTGCTTCCATTTCTAAATGCTTGTTCAAGTGGCAGCTCACCGTTGAAGTTGTTGTAACTAAGATCAAGAACTGCGAGAACACCAAGGGATGAGAGAAAATCCAGCGGCAAGGGACCAGAGAGACGGTTATGAGAAAGATTGAGTTGAGAGAGATGGCGAAGATGCAGAACCGACAAAGGAAGTTTGCCGTATAGTCCTCTAGATGGCAAGGAGATTGCAGTGATGTGGGAATCATCATTGCAGGTTATTCCTTCCCATAAACAACAATCAATGGATGGATTCCAATCCAAAGGAACAGAAGAAGAAGAAGAAACATTTCCCGCGAACCACATGAGAGATTCTTGATCTTGATGGTTGCAAACAGCATCTGAAACTATAATAAGAAAGAGGAACAAAAAACAGAGTAGTAGTAAGCGAAGCATGTGAGAAAACTCAGAGGATCTATTAGTGTTGTGGTTGATGAAGTCTTCTTCAAAGACCTCTTTGGTTTCAAATCTCATATATTCACATCAATGAATCATAGTGAAAACAAGAACAAGAGCAATACAAAAGTGTTGACTTAACGGGGATATAGCTATAGACAAAAATAACTAAATATGTCTTCTCCTCATACTAACATTGACCCAAGTTAAATAGTCAACATCTTCAAATTTTCCGTTGATCATTTGTTCCATTGTAATAATACTTTTTAATTAGAGAACAAGTCTTACTTTTTAAAACCTCTCATATGAAATGTTTCTTGCTGTTATGCAGAAATTGACTTTGTTAGGTTCCCTTGAGCCTCTAAGGATCTATACAGTTATTACTTAACCAAAGACATTGTTCAGAAACATTGCAGAACATTTAAAGCTTATTTTGACTAAATTTTTTAGCAAAAGAAGAAAACATTGACTAATTTTGATCAAAGAATCAAGAACTTGGAGCATTGACTAATTTTGATCTATCTATTCACAGGCAGCATAAATCAAACCTTAAACCATTACATCTAAACCAATGTGTCTTTTTATTACTCAAGTCAAAGCTGAGTCTCTTTGCGCATCAGTCACGTCACACCCAAAAGCACCAGCCGAAAGAAGAGCAAACAAAATATCAGCGACAACTCCTAAAACAAACGGGACCGGACGGTACGGGACCGTACAGGATGGGACGGAACAGGACGGAGAACGAGAGGAACACGAACGGGACGGAAAGAGGGTGACGAAACGGAACAGGACCAGAGGACGGTGACAGAACAGGACCGGAGGACGGTGACAGAACAGGACCGGAGGACGGTGACGGAACGGGAGAAAGAACAGTAACGGAACGGAACGGGACGGGATAACGGTAACGGAACGGGACGGGATAACGGTAACGGAACGGGACGGGATAACGGTAACGGAACGGGATAACGGTAACGGGACGGGATAACGGTAACGGGACGGGATAACGGTAACGGGACGGGAGAACGGTAACGGGACGGGATGACGGTAACGGTAACGGGACGGGATGACGGTAACGGTAACAGAACGGGACGGGAGGGCGGTAACGGTAACGGGACGGGATGACGGTAACGGTAACAGAACGGGACGGGAGGGCGGTAACGGTAACGGGACGGGATGACGGTAACGGTAACAGAACGGGACGGGAGGGCGGTAACGGAACGGGACGGGAGGACTGTAACGGAACAGGGCGGGACGGGAGGACGGTAACAGAACGGGAAATGTGCCCACGCCTATGCAAACAGCATCTGAAACTAAAATAAAGAGGAACAAAAAGACTCAGAGGTTCTCTTGGTCTTTGGCAATAATGTGTATTACTATACAAAGTAGTTGCAACAAAGCAAAATTAATATTATGTATTATAGTTGTGAAACCACACTTACGTTATCTGCTTCTAAATCGAGTAAATTCAAAAGAAGAACACTAGACAAAAGAAGACTAGCCTTGATACTCGAGGGAGAGAAAGAAGGATGACAGATTTTATCGCAACCGTCGTCTCCAACAAGTGTTTTTGTCGCATAGAAATCACAGCTGAAGCAAAGGCAACGCCATTACAGCCCCGAAAATCGACAGTAGCAACAGTATTATCCATGCCGGCAATCCCTGTTTCTTGTTCTTCCTCTTCTCCTTCAACTCGCCCTCTGAGTTCTTTATTGGATCAACAGTTTTCTCCGACTCGGCTTTAGTATTGTCATTTTGAGGAGACTCTGGTGTTGTCTGTTGCGTGCCAGCTTGCTCAGCTAGTTGCTGCTCGTTGTACTTCTCTACATACTCTGGGAATAGCTTCCGGAATGCTGGGCTGTAACAAATAAGAACATCGAATTCAGGTGAAAAACTCAAAATACATGTAAGAATAAATGACTAAAGTTTGCTTCTCAAAGAACCAAATATTGTAAGTTTTGATGGTGGGATGATCTTACGTTTTACAATTGAAAGCGAGAGATGACTTAGCCAACCGTTGTTTCTCAGCTACAGTAGTGTTCACACTTCCGGTTGTTGGACTGGTATCCATCTGCACCACAAGGAAACGTTAAGTGGAACCTCAATAACATAACTACAGATATTACTATGTTAAGTTAAGATGGTAATCTAATAGGCACCATTACAATAGAAGAATGTGAGATTTTTCAAAACAAAATGTCCATTTATCTGAAATGTCCCTCGGAAAAGAAAAACGGCAGAGCGTCAATAAGCTTACCATAAATGAGAGAAGTCCTGTAAGTATGCTGCATTCACCAATACGAATTGGTTAGTCACAGAGATATCGATCTTCATCTTTCAAAAGAAAAAATGAACATTATGAAAGTCAATAGGATATGTCAGAAAGGAGAATTTATACCTTGACACAGACCACATCGGATTCCAGGTTTCAGGATGAACTGAAAATGTCACGTAAAGTTATTCAGGCATTGAAACACTTAAACTGAAATGAGATACCAAAATAGATAGTGCACCGTTGAGCTTACAATCACTCATAGACAAACAAATTTTCTTTTGTGTCATGAATCGACCATTTGGTGTAGTCATTCTGAGGCAAACAAAAAAAAGGAATGTGGTTAACTGAAAAGTGGACTATAAACTGAGACGAAATTCTGAAGAACCAAAGAACATACGTAATTCCAGGTGGCTTGTAAGGATACTCCGGAGGGAACTTGATCTTTCCATAGTAATATCCGCCTGTTAACGAGAATCCGGTATCAAAAATCAAATCCTCCTAAGGGATGCAAAAGATAACACTAACAATAAACTTTGTAGAGAAGATTTCACCTGCAAAAGGTGTTCCATCACTACCTTCTAGCACATAATCTGTAAAGGTTAACGCCAATAGTTCAACTCATTGTTAGTAACATGTCAAGCTACCTTATTGTAAATACTAAATGCAGTAATAATAGAAACCCTGAAACTCCCAAACCAATATCAAGCTAACAATAACACTAACAGCCTTACACAATTGAGAAAAAGTTTATACTTGTGTTTACTCTTTAAGCTTATATAAACCTCTGATAACCAAAGTCTTCACCATTCTCTTAAACTAACCATAAAATTGAAAGGCTCATCATAGTAACCCGTTGTTTCATGGTTTATTGAATATTCCCAAGTACATAAAATATGTCCATTATGCAAACCTCATCCGAAAACCTTGATAAAAAAGCTTGCAACAGGATTCAATAGGAGAAATAAAGACAGAAAAAAAAAATAAAAAGGAGCGAAAAGGCTTACGCCACTCAAGGATGTCATTTGGGGAAGGACGAGCAACAACATGGGAGACTGGTTCCTAAAGGAACAAAACATGAAATATCATAAATACCACCAAAGAAACAAAACGAAAATATGAATTCACTCTAGAGTCTACACCAAAACACAAGAAAACATTCACAGACAGGTGCAGCAACATTTGAAAAGTTCACATAAACTAACAGAGGGATCCTGATTCTCTGCTCAAAGACGAGTTCCGTAACGGCTTAAGAAGAGGTTGTATACCTTGCAAAGTGCTCTATATTCCTTTTGAAGACGTTTAATACAAGCCTTTTCTGCCATCTAAGTCTTATGGACTAGTGTTTAGCTGCAGCTGCTGTAACATCCGATCAAAACATAATCAACAACGCTTTTAGATTAAAGACACCACCTTTCACTACGAATCCCCAAAATTACAAAACCCAATTGAAAAGAATGATCGATTCCAATTCAAGTTAAAAGAAAAATGATCTTGCAATCAATCCCTAGAAAACTATCTCAGCCCAGAAACGCCTTTATGATTAAACAATAATAGATAAACCCAACTCGAATCAGCTGCGATTTCTTAGATCAGTACCTAAGACGAAGAAAAGTGTAAGTTTTTTTAATCAAGGATCCAAATTGCAATCCAATCTTTGATATTTACCCAGAGATGCAAAAGACGAAGACAATCAAATCAAACGGAAATGCAGCGAAGAAAATTTTAAGCAGATAACAACAGATCCAAGAAGAAAAATGGAGAAATTATGATAGAAATTGAGCACCTGAATCGAATTTTGTCGAGGAGGATTCTCTCTCTCTATCTTTCTCTAGGGTTTCTTTACGCTGATCAATAATCTCTTTCTCGTAGGGTAGAGAGAGAATCGCATAAACTTGAGCTGGTTTAGATAAACCGAACCATAATTCAATTATTATTATTCCGGTTCGTATTTTTTTAAGCCCCACAACACAACCTTTTTTACATAATAAACAACTTTTTAAATCTTTGCGGCCTTCTTTTGATATTTCTTTTGATCAGATTTTTTATCGATTAAAAATCTTATTATTGATGGATCTAGAATCCACACAGAATACGGGGTGCAAGATTTGTCGTAATATTCCGAAAGTGATGGTGTTTTATTGAATTGTAATCAGAATTCTACAAAAGTTTCAAGCTTAATTTCTAAAGAGAAAAATCGGTCCCTTTCTTCAAGCTCTCCCTTCTTCCTTTATACTCTTCTAGCTCTTGTAACCCCGAGTTATTGTGCATTTATTCCTCTTGTTAATGTTGATTCTTCCGTTTTGATTTATCCTAGCTTTGAATTTCATGGGCCTTCTCTTTTCTCTTTCGATTTGGGCCG
>OVAN01006148.1:0-21927 GCA_900406275.1 Anastatica hierochuntica | reverse complement strand
ACCAATTGGAATTGGAAATGAAGCTCCACCTCCGGAGGTTGAAATAGCGGATGATGAAAGTATTCGATCCAAGAATTCCTTTTTCGATATAGAAAAATCAAAGATAAAGAAGTCCACACCTCACTAAGAAACGCGTTAATTCATCATTTGTGAGAGAAGTACACTAATGATGATATTAGCTAGACGACCATGTACAAGTCATCTCTTTTTTATTTATGTGTTGTAATAAAATTTTAATTTTAAAATATATGTTTAATTTTAGTAATTTCGTAATTTTTGTGGATGATTATCTTAAAATAAAATAAAGTGGGTGAAATTTAAATATTTTAAAGTTGTGGATTGTACAATAAATTAAAAACAAAAGAAAATAAAATATATTTGGAATATTCTTTTTTTAGAGTAAAAAATAGAGTGAATCAATGGAGCAAACACATACTCTATTTTTAGAGTACTCTATATTTGAAGTGAAAAATAGAGTAAACGATTGGAGATGATCTAACTAATCAAACCCAAAATCTTTCCCCGGTTTGGTCCAACCCGTCCTAAAGAATTGTACGGATAAGATACAACGAAGGGGCAGACAATCGGACGGTTATTAAGCAATCTATGACATAAAGAACCCAGGGTGCATTTTAGCAAGCCTCATTTCATTTTCTCGAAAATACCCTTCGATTCACCACCAAATTTTCTAAAAACCCTCAACGTTAAAAAGAAAAAAACTCTCTCGACTCCTTTTTTTCCCCAAACACTCTTTATTAGTAAAAAAGAAAAAAACTCTTCTCCGTTATCTAGCGACGGCGAGGGAAAGAGTGAGAGAAAGTAAAATCGGCGATTGATTTCCGGCGAGAAAGTCTCTGTGAATACAGGCGGAAGAAAGTCAAGAGTCAAAGAGGTTAGGTTCAATTGAGAGGAGAGTGCGCCGATCAATGGTCTTACCTGGTGAGGAAGAAGACTACATGGCGGCGACGAGACATGAGAGATCGAAGAATCTCCACAATTTCACGTTGCCGGGATTGAAGTGGGGGAGTCAACGAAATCTACGGAGCATCAAGGTCGACGGTGGCGCCGCCGCTGGTTATCAACGATCCCGGCGACGATCCTCACCTTTCGAAGATGCGACTCCGTTCCGCTTCGATGATGGTTCTGACAAACGGAGTAACAGTCGGGATCGGCGATTGGAGACAGAAGCATCGGAGAACGAAGGGATCGAAGAGTTCGGGGAGAAGATCATATCGGATCTTAGAACGTTGGCGGATAAGATGAGGGAATCGATGTTTAGGAATCAAGCTTCGGGCGACGAAGAGGAAGAAGAGCATAACAACGATAAGGAGAAACAGAAAAAGGAAAAGTCACGGGAGAGGGAGGTTTCTCCGCCGGAAGCGCCGGGAGAAGCGGTGGAGGCGAGACCGTGGAATCTAAGAAAGAGAAGAGCAGTCTGCAAAGCTCCGATTTCAGGATACGATCATCAGTACAACCGAGAGGAGTCAAGGATCGAGGAGAAACGAGTGATGATGGATCCGTCGATTCCTTTGAGATTCTTCTCGACGCTGTCAAAGAAAGAGATCGAAGAAGATTACATGAGGATAATGGGTCACCGACCACCGCGTCGACCCAAGAAACGACTCAGAAACGTTCAGAAAAGAGTCGATGTAAGTCCAATTCTTCTTCTTCTTCTTCTTTTTAAAAAATGTTTCGAATTTTGAATTGGGAACGATTCTTCTTCTTGTTCCATGGCAGTTGTTGAAACCAGCTTTTTATTTTTCTGAAATTACCGAAGATATCTACTAGATACCAGAAGCAGCGAAGAACGTAAAAGGTAGTATTTTCAAGATTCTTTCTAATTGGTGTTTCCCATTTACTTAAAATCGAAAGCAATTTGCTAATTTTTGCTTATCAAATCTGCAGAGATGAAGAAGAAGGATGATAAAGTTCAAGTTGAAGTTTTACATCTTGAAGTTGGAGTTGAGATCAAATCAGAATGTTGAAACCTTTATATGATTTGAAAGGCTCTATCGTTTTCTTTGTTTCTCTGATTATTCTGTTTTTTACTTTTTGTTAGTTTGGTTTCTTTCTCTGTTCAATGGCTAAAGTAAGCCTTGTACGAAAAGATATGATAGGCTTCGAATCAATAATAGAAATAAAATTCCACCAAATCATTTACTAACCCTTTTTCCCTTGATCGTGACACGAAAAATGTATGAATTTTTGTGCCCTTTTGTTGTGATGATTCTTAACTGGGGTGCATTTCTTTCTATATTTAAGAAGCTGCAACAGCATCTTGTACAATCAAATTATTCAAAGCAGTGCGTGCTATACGAAAAGTGGACTAAGTCAACTTTTCCCGTGTTGCGGCATCCTCCTCTTTTTCCCGCGTTGGGTTGTTTCCTTGAACCTGATAAGTCAAATCTCTATGGGTCTACCTAGTACCTAGTGGTGGGCATTTGATTCTTCCATTCAGTTCGACTCGGTTAATTCGATTATCAGTTAATTCGGTTTCTAAATAGCGACTGAGAAGTTTTTGGTCAGTTCAAATTTAGTTTCAATTGATTAAGTAACCAATTAAGTGTAAAGTTTGTTATGATATTTTTAGGACTATTACAAGAAGCAATTATCAGAATGGTTTCTTTATCAATCATATAGGAAAAGAAAGAATTACAGCGGGATAAGATCCTTGTTCTATCATAGATCCATTGGACTTCCCGAGTGTGTTGTGTAGATGTGTTGTCAAGCCTAGGATTTAGTTCCCTTATTTATAGTAGAAGGTCGAGTAGATTATTTGGTATCGTGGAGATATTCACAAAAAGAAGATTTCTCCTTATATTAGTAGGTTTCCTTTTCGTGTAGTAAGTTGATTTTGCTTCAGTAATATTTCATTTTATCCAGAGCTAACACTTCCTTTCTTTGTAGGAGCAGAATATTCCCTTACGAGAAGCAGAGATCTTAGTAGTGGTCTACCTGGCTCTTTAAACAGAAATTTGAAGCATGAAGCCAGAGAATTTATTTATTATCAATTGTTTACCTCTTAAATTGTGATTTCACGTAGTGAAATCGGAGGTTAACATGTCATTTTCAGCAGAATAGTCCTTGGCTCTTTATTAATTTCTTGGATTGAGTAACAAATTAAACTATGTGATGCCCCAATGAGTTCCTTACCTTAGTTTCCTTGGTTTTTGAATTTGGTAAGTCTTTGCCCACAATAAATGCAACAGAATCGAGAAAATCTTTGATATGATCTGACAGTGGGTCACCACATTAATTTAAATGTGAGTGTGCCCTCGAAGATGGATCTCTCGTTGCTTTTACTTGACAAGCTCGTCTTGTGGCGCTTTAGTTCGTGGTTCGTGGACTTAAACTTTGCTAATATGGTGAATGCAGACCAGCCAACCTTCTTTCCTTAGGGGCGTGTTGCTCAGCTACTTAGCATCGACGGTTTTTCCTTTGAGGGTAGTTTGGTAGCAAGAACGAGAGTTCTTCTGATCCCTTTCATTCTCTCACATACCCCCCACGGGGTGGAGAATTCCACCACCTAGTGCAGAGTGGAAGGTACGACTCCCATGTCATGATTCCAAGGTCATCCTAGTATTGCATTATAGGCTGAAGTGCAGTTCACTACCAGGAATTCTGCGGGCCTGTTCCACCATAAATGGTTAGAATAGTTTCCCACGTTTCCTTATTGTCTTCCCCGCTATATCCTTCCAGCGATGTAGCCTTTCTTGTAAAGGTTTCCGCCTATCCTTCCAGCAATGTAGCCTTTCTTGTAAGGGTTTCCGCCTCTACACCTAAGTCTTTATATATTTCCATGAACAAAATGTTAGTTGATCTGCCATTATCTTCTAGGATTATTTTCACCTAGCAATTTGCAACTATCATCCCAAGCTATTAGGGAAACAATCTCATTGGATGATCTTGTGTTTCGGTTTCGTTTCTCCTTTGTTGATTCATGCGATTTTAATATCTTTTGGCTGTCACGTGTGTTATTCCACTGACCTCTAAACATCATGAGATCACATGAATCACACGATCATTTCGAGGTGGTGATGGATGGTTAACTTGTCCTTGTTTGATCATATTTCATGTGATCCAAATGATCCCTAGATTTCTCTAATAAGGAATCCCTGAGGAATCCTTTCTTCAATAGTTCGTTCATTTTCATCCACAAGGAAATGGTTTCCTTATTTTGGTGCCCATGGTTTTGATGGAAATCGCGCCATCTAGTTGAAATCCTTTGAGAGTCTTGTGCCCTCATCTTCGGGGGCCATTTTACCTAGAAGCTCATATGCTTTAACAACCCTACCACCTAAGTGGACATGATTGAGAGGTTGGAGATATACGACTAAATGGTCATAGTTAGTTTCTTGCTTTTTTGCCTACCCAATAGTCGATGGTTACTCCTAATGTTGACTCTATTTGATGATTTTGTTTTTTGGTTCATTGAAGAGCTTGTTGTCATGGCTCCCCATTTCGTTCATGATCACTTGACTCTTGTTTTGCGAAACGAGGGTTTTGGTAGGCTATGTCACCTTCTCACTTAATTTGCATCGTAGACTGGGGAAAGCACGTCTTCCTTATTTTTGCATTGATACATGGTAAGATCTTTGTATAGATCCTTATCAGCAAATAATCCCCTTTTAAACACGAAGCTGGTTGTGGACACATTGCACGCAGGATTAAAGATCTTTTCTAGATTGAAACGGGCGATATAGCTCTGAAGCGATTCAGCGCGGTGCTGCATGATTTTGTAGAGGTCGTCAATTTTTTTCTCGAGATTCCTACTGCTTACATATTGCTCCACGAAGAGATCGGTGAGTCAAGCAAAGGAAGATAATGATTCGTTGGCGAGGTTGATGAACCACTGCAGCGCTAGTCCTGTCAGGCTAAACCCGAACACTTTGCACATCACCGCTTCACCGCTTCACGATTCTCCTTTTTAATAGCCACTGTGAACATACACTACTTGTATTGAGCTGTATGGTTGTTCCGATCTTTTGTTCCATCGTACATCCTCATCGCTGAAAATGTGAACTTCTTAGGCATCTTCGTGAAGGTAATTTCAGCTGAATTCTACATATGAATTCTCCATGCTCTTTCTAATAGGTTGTGTTCAATCAATGTATGGAACTTTTCCAGCCGCTTGGAGAAGGATTCCTTGATATAAGTTGCATCTGATGTTATGCCCGATTATTGCTCATGCATGGCTGCTTCCCTAGATTAGGATTATGTGGGTCCAACATGATTAGCGTTGCTAACTGGTGCCAGGCTTACATGAGAGTGGTTTGCCCTGGGTGTAGGGTTATCATCCCTGGCTGGTTTGTGGAAATGATTGTTCTTAGTGGGCGGCATGTCGAGAGATTGCATAGGGTTGATGGGGACTCGGAAATTGGGATTCTTTTCATTGGTAGCTTCCTTTGTCGTATTATGGGTTGAATTTTGTTTTCAAAGTGTTAAATTTTATGTCTCTAGCTGGGTGATCCTCTCGGCATACTTTGTCGTATTCTAGGTGTATTCCTCTATCAGGGTTTTCATTACTTCATGTTCTCGAATCAGGGCCTTATCCACTTTGATCGATTCTTTCATTGATGTTCTCCACAGAATTGACTTCTTATTGTCTCATGTTCGTATCTTCAGCTCTAATCTCGCCAACAATGTTGGTAGTCATTGGTATCGGTTCTAATCCACCCATTGTCACATAGTTGTTGGATTAACCCTCTCTAGCACCAAATTGTTATGGTATTTTTAAAGCGGGATCGTTGTGCTGCTATGGAAAGATAAGATTATAATGGTTTCTTTATTAATCATAGAGAAAGAGCAGGGACCACAATGATATAAAAGTAAAACCTAATTCTATCGTAGATTCCTTGGGGTTGCCGAGTGTTAAGTGAGCCCATATAGGAATTAGCTAACTTGTGTAGATGTGCCGTGATGTCGAGTCTAGGGTTCAGTTCCCTTATTTACAGTAGAAAGCTGACTAGATTCTTTGGTATTTTGAAGATATTCACGGAGAAAGGAGAATTTCCACTTATCTTAGTATGTTTTCTTTTAGTATTTTCGGTTGGCCTTGTTTTAAGAATATTTCCTTTTATCCGGGATAACACTTACCTTTTCGTAGAAGCATCAATATTCCCTTGTGGTGAGCAAGGATTTTAGCAGCGTGTCTCCCTGCCCGTTAGAGAGGGATTTTGAGCAGAGAGTTAGAGGATTTAGTTATCCCCAACAATTTTTTGGTATTTTCAAATATTTTTTTTTGTTAATTTCAGGTACTTACCGTTTTTTTGGTATTTTGGGTATTTTTGAATTCTTTCGATTTTTTTAGTTACCTAACATATTCAGTTTAATTTTGTTTCAGTTCTTTCGATTCTCAAAAATAGTAACCGTTCAGCATTTTTTTTAAAACTTTTCATTTTTAGTTTTTGGTTCTTTGGTTTGATTTTCCAATTTCAGTTAATTTGTCTAGCCCAAGACTCCAAGACTCCAAGNAACTTTGCCCCCCCCCCCCCCCGAATGGTGATAACAGATTAAACGGTACAAAATTAGCAAATTAGGTAGTGTTTTGTGGTTTAAATGTAGTTTGTGCGGAGAAAAAATATATTGCGACTCTGGATGGTGACAACGGATTGAGCAGTATGAACAAGTGGTTTAGATGGTGCAGTGCGATTTAAGTACAATTTGTGTTGGGGTAAGATAAATAATCCCCGACAATCAAGGAGTCAAGTCGCAGTCTAAGCAACGACTAAACCTAGAAACAAAAAAATGAATGAAACAATATCAAGAGAAATACTACCAAGGATTATGGCAAGACCGACTACCCGACCAAGAGGTATATCAACGATGAAAAAATAAAATATTCCCCTTTTATTCTTGTAGATATCCACGATGGTTGCATTAAGCGAGAATAAAAGAAACATTCCTACATTCGAGATTCTCACAATATTGCACAAATTTCCATGGTATCTAGAGCAAATCTAAGGGAGATTCGACCCTTAACATCTTCAATATACTATAAATACTTCTCCTTGTAAACCCTATTGTATTCATTCACATATTCAAAGACTTATTCATATACTCAATACATAACAACACATTTCGACTAATTTTCTATCTTTTCCTTGCTTGAATCTCTGTTTTCCGTAGTGACACAACAAGCCGATCAAAAATTATCCTAACAATTTGGCACTAGAAGGAGGGGTATTATTCTAACAATTACCTGACGATAAGCGGATCAGAGCAAGATCAAACGATTAATCTTTACGAAAACACTCTCATAGGAGGTACAAAAACCAGCCCCCCTGTGGTCAGTGGAAAAAAAGAGCTTCCATTGATCTAGTTACCACCGACGAAATAGAAGACTTGAAACTCGAGTTAGAGGAATACTCACGCAAGATGGTCGAGCACACCCAAAAGATCAATCAGCTGGAGACAAACAATACGACTCTCAAGGACGAGAACTCCGCACTTGCCACAGAGAAAGCTCCACCCCAAGAAAGAAACCCTCAGTTTCATGTACCTTTTGACATGATGCAATCTCTTAATTCCCATGGGACTAAGGGCAACCCTTTCCAAATGCCTATGGGAATAAGCGATCCAAGGATAAAAAATTCTCCAGCAGTGATATCTTCATTCACAAGCGAGGATCTCACTAAGTCGATGCTTCTGTTCCTCGGGGGTCTAATCCTATACGAGCAGCACCCAAGACAAGATAGCATCCCCAGGCGCCCATCACCGTCTAGAAATAAAAAAATTCTCTAAATGCCTAGATGAACTGCACATGTTAATTGGGCGTCTCCCATGCATGACTTTACCAATCCGGAGAATTGCGCAAGGCTCTTACTCCAATACCCCTTTCTTGGATAAGATCACGTCAAAGGAGATGCCAAGAAAATTCATTTTCCCTGCAATGAATATGTACGATAGGACCAGTGACTCCATTAACCATATAGCACAATACAAGCGGAGGATGTGCACTGTGACCATCCAAAAAGAGAGCATATTGCGATGATGTGCGAAGGATTCGGGCTAAGCCTCGCTGATTCATCGTTAAAGTGGTTCATTGGCTTGCGAAGGGGAGAAATTGACTTATTTGCGAGAGTTACTGATCAGTTCGTGGAACAGTTTGCAAGTAGCCGAGTCATAGAAAAGACACTGGTTAACTTGTATGAAATCATCCAACTCAAGTCAGAATCTCTGCGTCGCTATGTTTCTCGCTTCAATCAGGAGAAGATCGCCATCCCATATTGTAACTCCACCACAAAAATCTCTGCCTTCAAAGGAGGACTCTTGAAAGACAAGGACCTTTACAAATACCTAATCAAGTACCATTGTCACACCATAAAAGACGTCCTATCCAAAGCTTGGGCTCAGATTGGATGGGAAGAGGATGTAGTGCATCACAACGCCAACGAAATGAAGCATGACTCTCGAGTCACCAGAACTGTCAGAGGAAGTCGCGAGGAAAAACCTTACGATCATCCAGCCAAGAACTCGTCTAGCCGAGGGAGCACCAAGAGCACCCTTGAGTGTAACCACGACCACCGAGCTTGATCACTACAACCTTTCTATCAAAGGCACCGGGCTGGTCAATGTGTTGCGGTAAATGGGCCCTAAAGTCAATTGGCCACAAAATATGAGGACTCTGGACGCATTGAGAAACCCTAACAGATGGTATGACTTCTACCAAGACCACGAGCATCAGACAGGGGATTTCGTTGTACTGCGCATCGAAGTCAACAAGCTGTTGAAGAAGGGTCACTTAAGGGAATTCTTGTCCCAAAAAGCTAAGACCACTTAGGAGCCATTGAGAAGGACCACACTGATAAGGAAATGACCCCTACTTCGTCACCATGCCATGACTGTGTGATTCACGTAATTTCTGGAGGATTGGAGGTAAGCGGAGTCACGTACGACGCCACAAAAAGGAGCGCTCGAATCATTCGAGTTCGATCAAAGGAGAGCATAGCAAAGTGCAAGGCTACTCGAGGCAATCCAATCAATTTCTCTACTCAGAATCATGAAGGCGCGACCAATCTCCACCATGATTCTCTGGTTATCACCCTGACCATTGCTAACTGCTTAGTGAAGAGGGTTCTAATAGACAACGGTAACTCTGCAAACATCATGTTCATCGGGGCATACAAAGACATTGGCCTTGAAGTTGACACGTTAACCACAAAGACGATCCCTCCAGTAGGATTCAACGATGAGGTGAAGCAAACAACGGGTGAAGCAACAGTTCTATTTTACCTAGGAGGTGTCAACAAATCTATTAAGTTCCTGATCATCGATTGTCCTTCCGCATACAATGCCATTCTGGTTCGTTCCTAAATTCATGAAATGGGAGCCATACCATCCATGATGCACAAGATCTTAAAGTTTCCCACCCATTGGGGAACGATTGAGGTCAAAGGAGATCAAGAAAACTCCAGATCATGCTAACTGACTACCCTCAAGGGAAAAATTAAGGAGACAAGATGCCACCTTGACTTTGACAAAGAGGATTAAGAGCTAGCAGAGGACGAAATCAACTTCTATCCAACCTAAGATAAAGAAATTTGGGCCCCTGGGAGCCGCATAGGTCCACTTACTCATTATTATTTTTCTTTTTATGTTATCTTAAATTTTACCCTTAGACACTATGTGATGTGATCCTTATCGGGACAAGGACCGACTCTTAGGATGCGCTTCTCATCTTGATGGTTGAGAGGATGGTAGCGGAAGACTTGAAAGGTTTAAGGGTTAGACACGTTCGGATATGGGTGTACGAACGGTCGGATGAATGGATACGTGGAGGAACAAACGTTCGGATTGGGGAACGGACGTTCGGATGAGTATGGACGTTTTGGGGGTAAAGGGGATGGACAAACGAACGTGCGGATGAAGAACGGACGTTCGGAAAAGATGGAACGAAGTTGAGGCCGAACGGTCAATTTTCGGAAGAATCCGAACACAAAGTAAATCAAAGATATTACTCGTGACGGCGAGAGGATGATCCCGAACGACGATGCGTGGATCGTTTGAAACTTCCAAAGAGTGGTGGAATGCTCTCGGACTTTCGGCTTATATTTACTAAGGAATAAAATTCCTAAAGTACTAAGTTTCTTTTGTTTTCTAGAGAGAGAAACAAAAGAGAGAGAAAGTTGTTTGAAAGTTGGTTATCTTACAAATGAGGAGAGGTGCTCCTTATATAGAAAAGAAGTTAGGTAGGAAGCACCCTCTTAAAATGAAAAACATTAAATGAAAACAACTTAATGAAAACTAATATCTTCCCAACTACTTTGGGCGGCAGAATTTATTAGTCTTCTTCTTTGAGGTCGTTGTCATTAATGGGCTCGGGAAAATAGTCCCGAGACTTGCCTCGTTAAANGAGAAGGGAAAAAGAGTGCAAGACCCGACACCTCCATTAATGATGGCTTTCGGAGGCTTGAATCACGATCAATGTGATCGGATAAGCACTTGCTAAGCTGCCCGGATCTTGTCGGATAAGTTCTTTGACGGCACGGTTGAGCTGATGCGTCTTGGATCAAGTCATTGGACCGGATGATTCGCCTAAGGCGTCTTCGGGATCCAGCTGCTCGTCAGCTTCGGGTTCCTCAGGTTCAAACTATTCGTCCGCGTGCTCCGAGACCTCATGGGCGTCGGCCATTATCACATCACTATGTCTTGCCATTATTTAGGCATTCTATTATTCTACTCGCCCACAGATGATGATCTAATTACTCTTTGGTTTTCATGAAAGAGAAAATCCTTTGCTTCTCAGAACATGTTGCTAAAGATCACATCGCTCCAAATGGAGCATCACTTAATAATCCCCTTGGAATACGTCAGAGAGAGAAATCTCTTTACCCTAGTTATCCTCTATAGATCAGCAACGAAGGACAAATAATCATTTGTTCTCCACGGGGAACAAATAAAAATGGGGCAAAGAGTGGCCTCCCACGGGTCTGAACCACAACCTACTTGCAGATTTCATCATAAGTTAAACAAACAGAGAGGGAAGGACCTTAATCTTAATCTCAATGTGCCTATACATGGCCACGACGATCTCAGCAAAACTTGAAAACCTTTTTGCGGAATGGCGATCATGGCTCGGTATCTCTGCTCTCCACATTCTAATACTTAGAAAATGAAAATTGATGGGGCAAACTGATGGAAATAAATTTATTCATAGAAAACCAAGACCTGAATCATCTTCATGATACTAAGCCAAGGCTCAAGCCATCGCTCAACAGAACATTCTGCTGAGATTCTCCATTATCAGATAAGAACAGTGGAAGTTAAAAAGGAAATTATTGCGAAGATGGAATCAATTGGTAATTATCATAATATTTATTAAAAGACATGAATATATTAATTCAAGATATCTATAAATAAGGAGCTCATAAACCCAAAAAAGATTCGAAGTTACAAAATATGATAAATAATGATAGACAGAGAGGAGAAAAAAAATCTATCCATAGAATCTGCCATAGACATACCAAGGCGTCAGCTACAGTCTGTCCCAGACAGACCAGGCGTCATCCGCAGATTGTCCCTGACAGACTAGAGCGATGACCACAATATGTCCCAAACATACCAGAGCGACGACCAGAATAGTCCCACACATACCAAGGCCACAACCAAAGAGGCAGGGCATCAAGGGCGACAGCTGGAACCGTCCAACCACAACTCAGATATGCAGACTGCCATAGTTTAGCTGAACCTCCATGGTCGATCAACTCTCTATCACAAAATAAGCAATCTCCCAAGATCTTATTCATAAACATGTTAATGACATGTAACCTACGAGGTAACCCAAATCTCTAAGACCCACTGGCGAGTCTATCAACATGGCTAAGAGCCACGATGCTCCCTAGACCTCACGATGATGCTCATGAACCACATCGCAAGGTCTACTACTGTCTTTGAGGCCATGATGCCCATTATAACTCTTGGTGATGCTCACAAACCACATTGACGAGACTTACATCATCAACAAAGGCCACAAAGCCCTCTGATTGATATTCTATCAACTACAACTAACTTGATCCCTCATAAAGGGTACGCAGACAACCTTTACCTAGGGCATAACTCATAATCAAACGACCAACTACACTACAGGTGGAATTTACCATTGATCAAGTTATCATGGCCCATTAGGTCACCTTCCTTGGTCATATTTTCTCTCTTAACTACACTGACTTGGTCACCGACTATGACACCCCCAATCATCGCTGACTAGAAATGGCACATATGATGTCCTTAGTTGGCCGATTCGAGGTTCCCAAAACAAATTCGGGTTCCTTGAACCAATTGTCTGAGTTCACCACATATCTTGCTAACACTTTCTATAGGCTTTTCAACCCGTCCGAGCAATGGCTAACAATTAGTTCGCCCGGACTAGACTAATATCATATGGAACTCATAATTTTTATAAACATTCTTTATTTATTTTATACTTAGTAGTTTTTAAGAGGTTACAGAAAGTTATAGTTTTACCCTAAGGCCTACTGCCCAACAACGTACTAATATATATACATCAAAAGATTCGTTGCAAGGACAACAAAAATATATAGCTAGCTAGATGTTCCTTTACACCTCTGGAGATGATGCGATCTAGATCGGTTTGTACGCACCACTCTGTCTAATATATCTTCGCGACATCTGCATGTAAGGATCACGATAAGTTATCCTAACCCATGACTAACTATTCCTAAACAAAGGAACAAACCAACTTTTCCTAGTTATCCTTGCGACTCATTTTAACTCGAAAAATATTTGAAACAAGTCCCATTCAAGCATCGATTAACAATGCTCTGATACCACCTTTGTGACACCCCCAATCATCGCTGACCAGAAATAGCACATATGATATCCCAAGTTGGCTGACCCGAGGTTCCCAACAAAAATTCGGGTTCCTTGAACCAACTGTCCGAGTTCACCACATATCCTGTTAACCCTTGCTCTAGGCTTTTCAACCCGTTCGAGCAATAGCTAACATTTAGTTCGTCCGGACTAGACTAATATCATAAGGAACTCATAATTTTTATAAATATTCTTTATTTATTTTATACTTAGTAGTTTTTAAGAGGTTACAGAAAGTTATAATTTTGCTCTAAGGCCTACTGCCCAACAACGTATTAACATATATACATCAAAAGATTTGTTGCAAGGACAACAAAAATATATAGCTGTCTAGATGTTCCTTTACACCGAAATGGAAAACAACCTCCGCCTACTTGTTACCTGCACACAAAAAGAGCCGTGAGTAACTTATTTACTCAGTGAGTCTGATTCTCGTATCCTCTAACATACAATCCTAACTCAACCTGCACGATAAACATATAAGCATTCAAGAAGAAAAACACGATACTTAGGTTTAATATAAAATTAGCTCGGGTCTTAACATGCTTCGCTTATGTGGTTCCCATCATCCCACAAGATTACTTATACTACTTTCAAAGCCACAAAGGCTAGACGAAATTAGCATAAATCAATTCCACTTCCGCTAGGAGCTATGGAACTCCTAGCACTGCATCGTCATGCAGTACACAACCATGGTAGCGAACCAATCTCTCTGTGTCTTCGTGACCTTGACCTGACCACGTGCCACCAAGTCACGGACGTCGGGGAACATGGGCAGCGAGCTTACGGAATTAGGGTAGTTTTACTTAGATTATTTCTTACTTAAACATTTCATATACTTAAGTATTTTACTAGATTCGGGTTGAACCTCGGATAAGCATTCCATAGATTTAATAAGTGATTAACATCACTTAGATTTAATAAGCTCGGGACAGTTCACGCTCAAGAACTAAAACACACGATCAAACAATTTTGTGGTGCAGCCGAACGTATTCAGACAACTAAATGGCTACAACGACTCACCTTGGAAAATTCGAGAGAGTTTGGCTAAGGGAACGACTTGAACCGAGCGTGATCGTATTGAGAAACCTGTACACATGCACGGTTCAGAACAGTAGGGACAAGGCACAATTCCTAGAAATGAACTGATCGAGATTGTGGTATCCACATAACAATTTACCGAGAATGGTTACTATCAGGCACACACGGGCTGAACCGATTATGTTTCTCCACGACACGGGCCTGAACAGAACCCAATCGAAAGCTATATAGATTCAGTACATGGCTAAGGATACCGATCAATCAGACTATGGAAAAATCCTTACCGAGTACACACGGCTTTCTAAAGCTCCTACTGGCCTCGTGACAGTTTATCCACAGGATTCAGACTGACTTCGCAAAAACCTAAGGTACTCAGAGCAAGAAGCATGGTCTTATACACGATCGGTATGGTTGGATACACGACCGGTAGGGTCAGATACACGATCGGAAACTAAAGTGCACGAGAAAACATGATTTCAGATCGATCAGCTTTCCGGAAAGGTGTCCCGATCGCTGTGCACGGAAGTTCTCGGCAGTGACTTGCTTTTTCATGAGAAAGCCTCTCCAAAACACAACTGCGCCCGAGAGTTTCTCCCAAAATATCGTTCGGTTGTGTGCTCAACTCACTTATATAGGCACCAGAGCCCGAAGGGTGAGTCAGCTGGTGTACACCAAGATGCTTTCTCTTGGTGACACATGGCATGCTGCATGGCACGCTCGGCCAGCTATGCTAAGCACACAGCTGACGAGCATCTTGAAGAAACAAGCAGCTGCAACACCTGGTTGCTGCTTTCCCTATTCCTGCACATGCCAAGACAGTCGTATCTCGGATTCGAACGTGTCGAGTACCTTCTGAACAGTCGGGAAGAATATTTCTCCGAGGAAACCTTAATTTTCTCCGGGAATATTTTTACCACTTATTCCT
This sequence comes from Anastatica hierochuntica, assembly GCA_900406275.1. NCBI lineage: Eukaryota > Viridiplantae > Streptophyta > Magnoliopsida > Brassicales > Brassicaceae > Anastatica > Anastatica hierochuntica. The sequence goes on along the minus strand of OVAN01006148.1, from coordinate 7,130 downwards.
AAGACCATTTTACTTCCAATGGCTCAAGAATAAATTTCCCGACTAATTTCCAGGTCATATAAGGCTTTTTACATCGAACCGTCGGCATTTCCAATCCCTTAAATTTCCTAAGGAATCCTTTCGTGTCGGTACCTCTTCCCAATTCCAACTTAAAATTTTTCGACTTCTCTTAAGTATCTCACTATGCTCGGCTTTCCATTTCTCACTATCGGTCATCTTGACAAAATGCTATTTGGTCGTTAGGGTCATTAGACTCTCCCCCTTTAAAAGAATTCGTCCTTGCATTCATAAGGTAGAATATGTAGCCTTATTGAACATCTTAAGCGTCTACAAAAAGTTCAGGATGACTGGCTTTAAAATTTTCCTCATCCTCCCAGGTTACAACTACTCTATGTTGTTTCCCCAAAACACTTGAACCTGTGGAATCTCCCTATTCTTTAATCTTCTAACACGTCGTTCGTCTATACGCAGGGGACCTTCCAGGTACATAAGATTGGGTTGTAGATTCTCCGGAGGTTGTGGTTCCGCCATATTTGGATCTGGTATATGTTTGCGTAACATGGACACATGGAAAATCGAATGCATAGGCATGTCTGGCGGAAGTTCTCGTCGATAGGCTACTTCTCCAACTCTTGCAACAATCTTATATGGCCCGATGTAGCGTGTTGCCAGCTTCCCGAATTTTCCAAAATGATCATTTCCTTTATGTGCTGCCACTTTCCAAAAGACCATGTCGTTTACTTCAAATACTACCTCTCGTCTACCGCGGTTAGCATACTTCTTCTGGCGGTCTTGTGCCTTATTCATGTTTGCTTGGATGATCTTTATTTTCTCTGTAGCTTCATCTACAAGATCTGGGCCAAGTACCCTTCGCTCTCCGACTTTCGTCCAACATAATGGTGTTCTACAGGGTCTCCTATACAAAGCTTCATATTGTGACATACCAATGCTTGATTGGTAACTATTGTTGTACGAAAACTCTATCAGTGGTAGGAACTTATCCCATGGACCATTCCTATCCATGACACACATCCTCAGCAAATCTTCAAGTGTTCTTATTGTTCTCTCGGTTTGGCCATCGGTTTCTGGATGGAAAGCAGTACTCATGTGCAGGTATGTACCTAAGGCTCGTTGAAATGCTCTCCAAAATTGTGACGTAAAACGAGGGTCTAAGTATGATACTATGCTGAAAGGTACTCCATGAAGCTTCAAAATTTCTTCCAAGTATAGCTTTGCTAGGGTTTCCACCTTATCAGTGATCTTCATCGGTAGAAAATGAGCAGTCTTAGTTAAACGATCCACGATGACCCATATTGCATCATTCCCACGTCCAGGTGCTCGAGGTAACCTGGATATAAAGTTCATGGCCACAACGTCCTATTTCCATTCAGGAATAGGCATGCTTTGTAGTGAATCTCCCGGAACCTGATGTTCGGCTTTGATCTGCTGGCAATTCTGGCATTGTGAAACCCAGGTTGCAATATCTCTATTAATTCCTGGCCAATGATAATACTTCCTGATATCGCGATACATTTTTGTACTTCCCGGGCGAATGCTTAGAAGGGAATGGTGTGCCGTCCTCAAAATCTCTTCTTGCAAACCCTCTCCCTTAGGAGCAGTTATTCGACCATTAAGTAGCAAAGTGCCATTACTAGCAACTTGATATCCACCCGGGTTTTCTTCATCCAACTCCACCCAAATCTTCCTTAGGTTTACATCCCTCATTTTTGCTTCCCGGATATGATGAATTAAGACTGCTTGACTAACTTCTTGAAGTCCCAACGGTTCTCCTTCTTCTCCTTCCAAGGCTGTTATATTGATCATCTTGAATTATGTTTCCAACTTTTGGAGTTCTTTCTCGGTATCGGCATTAACCTTCCTTCTGCTCAGACCATCAGCAACAACATTTGCCTTCCCTGGATGATACTGAATTTGCATGTCATAGTCAGCGATAAACTCCATCCAACGCCTCTGTCTTAAGTTGAGTTCCGGTTGAGTGAAGATGTACTTGAGACTTTTATGGTAAGTAAATACTTGAATCTTCTCTCCATAAAGATATGATCGCCAAATTCGAAGTGCAAAAACTACTGCTGCCATCTCCAAATCATAGGTCGGATAGTTCACTTCATGTCTCTGTAGCTATCTTGATGCATACGCAATTACTCTATCTTCTTGCATTAACACACTAACTAGCCCCACAGGGGATGCATTCATATAGATAATGTACGACTGGTTTGAAACTGGTAATGCCAAGATGGGTGCAGAGGTTAAGGCATCCTTTAATTAATTAAATGCTTCCTCGGCTTCATTATTCCACTCAAAGGCAACTCCTTTACCAGTTAATCAGGTTAACGGCTTTGCGATGTATGAGAATCCTTTTACAAACTTCCGATAATAACCTGCCAGTCTTAAGAAGCTTCTTACTTCAGTTACAGAGGTTGGACATGGCCATTCTTTAATCACCTCAATCTTTTCTGGATCTTCCGCTACTCCTTGTTCTGACACTTGATTTCCAAGAAACCCAACTTCCCTTTTCTAAAATCGACATTTACTAAACTTTGCAAAGAGCTTCTGATCCTTAAGGCATTCTAAAACAAGTCGTAAATGCCTTCCATGTTCTTCCGCACTCCGCAAATATATAAGGATGTCATCGATAAAAATGATAACGAATTCATCCAAATAATCCTGAAATATTTCATTCATGAGACGCATGAAAGCTGCAGGGGCGTTCGTAAGTCCAAAGGGCATAACAACAAACTCAAAATGTCCATATTGCGTCCTAAAAGCAGTCTTCGGAATATCGGCCTCCGAGATTGGAATTTGATGGTAACCCGATGCTAAGTCAATCTTGGAGAACCAGCTTGCACCTCATAGTTGATCCAGCAACTCATTGATTCTAGGAAGCGGATACTTGTCCTTTATTGTCACATTGTTGAGTCCGCGATAGTCAATACACAACTGCATGCTCCCATCCTTCTTCTTCACAAATACCACGGGTGCTCCCCACGGTGATGAACTAGGTCGTATAAAACCTTTGTCCAACAATCTGCCAACTACTGCTTTAATTCTGCTAGCTCAGCTGGAACCATTCGGTAGGGCGCCTTGGCTATTGGGGCGGAGCCAGGGTCTAAGGTAATAGTGAATGGGTTACTTCTGGAGGGGGTAATCCTTCTAAGGGCTTGAGCACATCTTCGTACTCGCTGACAACTAGAATATCTTCTACGCTCTGCTCCTTCTCATCTCCCGGTCCCACTGTGGTTAGCGTAATCCGATACACTTCATCCCCTTGCTCAAGAAGGTTCTTGATCCTCAAAGCCGACACAAGAGATACCTTGGAATTTGGTGTAATCCCTTGGTAAACTAATGGAACTTGTGTCTCTCTTTCAAAAGTTATCTTTCCTCGACCACAATCTAAATGGGCTTGGTAACTAGAGAGTCAATCCATCCCTAGAATAACTTCATAACGTTTTAAGGGTAACACCAATAAATGGGCCGGAAGACTATGTCTTGAATGATAACAAGTACTTTCAGAAAACAACCCTTCGTCTCCAAAACTTGATCGCCAGGGGTTAGGACAGGAATATTCATTTCCAGAATTGTATACACACCTTCAAACCTAGATGCTACTTAGAGAGCTACGAAACTACGGGTTGCTCCCGAATGGAAAAGAATGTGGGTGGGAACTCCGCCCACGGATAGGGTTCATAGGGGATAATTTAACTCTCTTTAACACACACACACACACTCTTTTTTTTAACAAATAAGAAAATTTACACAACACACAATAGTAAGAAAACAAACCTGTGATCGGACCTTTCGGAGGTCCCGACGGCCTAGGCAGCTCCAAAGCGTAGGTTCTCCCGGCTATAGCCTGACGCTTGGCTGGAGATAAGGGTAAGGAAGGGCACACGGGTGGTACACTTGGTACCCTCAAAGCTAACGGGGCGAGGTGGGTACGTAGACAAGAAGTGGCTTAGTATCCCCGCTCTCCACAAGTAAAACACGTAACATTCTGCAAGGCCGGAGATCCCACACGTCCGGCACTCGGACAATCTGGCGCATAATAGCCTGATTCCCCACATACATAACAAGTCGGTGGTCCTGATCTAGGCGCTAGAGCTCGCCCACCTCGTATGACTTTGCCTCCTCGCCCTCTGGTCCCTGTGGAAGGCTGTCGCTGTGTCTACACTGGCCTAATAATGGGCCTCGATGGTGCAGCATGATTGGAAGAAGCTCTCTCAGCAGCTATGGCCTCCTCCACATTCAAGGTGCGCTCAACTAGCCTGAAGTCTGCTACAGATAGATGGATGAAGTCCCTGAAGAAACTTTCGGATAATCATCGACTCATCCTGTGACTCTAAATGGACGTAACGTCGAAGATGAGTGAACTCCACCTCATATTGCCTCACAAAATAACCACCCCGCTCTAACTCCATGAACTGCATCTCCAAGCGGTCACGTGCCTCTGGCGGGAAGTACTTCTTCTGAAACTCTCGACGAAAATCATCCCAGCTCGCAGGTGTATCTCCAAAACGTCGCTCAATGCTCAACCACCAACTCATGGCATCCTTCTCTAAGTAGTATGCGGCCACATCTCTCTTGTATTCGTCAGGACAGCGAGTCGCAGAAAAGTTCCGCTCCAAGTCCTGTAGCCATGAATCTGCCTCGAATGGATTGGTCCCACCTTAGTATCATGTCGTCCCCATGTTCTTCATCAGCATCACGATCTTCTGAAAATCGGGTGCAGGAGGACTCGGTTCTGGTACTGGTGGTGGTGTCCTCGGACGTTGTGCTACTAACACCTCTTGTTGGTGTCCTCGGATGTTGTGCAACCAACACATGATACATTGGTGCTGGTGCTGCTACTGGTGTTGCTGGTGGTGGCATCGCAGGAGCTAGCTCGGCAGTCATGGCTCACGCTCAGGAATCGGGTGAATGTCCACAAATGGATCCTCATGATTCGGAACATCGTATGCAGGATTGGTGTCGTAGTTGATGTGGTATGACTTTGATGAAGTCTGTACCTGCATCGAACCATGCTCCGAAGATCCCTCAGATGGGTCAGACTCCACACTAATTCTAGGTGAATGTGGTGGTGAAGTCTCTTGAGATGATGCGATCTAGATCGGTTTGTACGCACCACTCTGTCTAATATATCTTCGCGACATCTGCATGTAAGGATCACAATAAGTTATCCTAACCCATGACTAACTATTCCTAAACAAAGGAACAAACCAACTTTTCCTAATTATCCTCTCGAATCATTTTGACTCGAAAAATATTTGAAACAAGTCCCATTCAAGCATCGATTAACAATGCTCTGATACCACCTTTGTGACACCCCCGATCATCGCTGACCAGAAATGGCACATATGATGTCCCCAGTCGGTTGACCCAAGGTTCCCAAAATAAATTCGGGTTTCTTGAATCAACAGTCCGAGTTCCCCACATATCCTGCTATCCCCTGCTCTAGGCTTTTCAACCCGTCCGAACAATGGCTAATAGTTAGTTCTTCTGGAGTAGACTAATATCGTATGGAACTCATAATTTTTATTAACATTCTTTATTTATTTTATACTTAGTAGTTTTTAAGAGGTTACAGAAAATTATAATTTTACCCTAAGGCCTACTGCCCAACAACGTACTAACATATATACATCAAAAGATTCGTTGCAAGGACAACAAAAATCTATAGCTGGCTAGATGTTCCTTTACACCAAAATGGAAAACAAACCCCGCCTACTGGTTACCTGCACACAAAAAGAGTCGTGAGTAACTAATTTACTCAGTGAGTCTTATTCCCGTACCCTCTAACATACAATCCTAACCCAACCTGCACGATAAACATATAAGCATTCAAGAAGAAAAACATGCTACTTAGGTTTCATATGAAATTAGCCCGGGTCTTAACATGCTTCGCTTTTGTGGTTCCCATCATCCCGCACAATTATTTATTCTAATTCCGAAGCCACATAGGCTAGACGGAATTAGCATAAATAAATTCCACTTCCGCTACGAGCTATGGAACTCCCATCACTGCATCGTCATGCAGTACACGGCCATGGTAGCGAACATGTCTCTCTGTGTCTTCGTGACCTTGATCCGACCATGCGTCACCATGAAATTACCAAGTCACAGACATCAGGGAACATGGACAACAAGCTTACAGATTTAGGGTAGTGTTACTTATATTATATCTTGCTTAAACATTTCATATACTTAAGTATTTTATTAGGTTCGGGTTGAACCTCGGATAAGTGTGGGAACCGAAATTCTCACTGTCAATGTTTACGTGGTTAACAGATTCTCTGTGGTCAAAAAGCGATAAGATCAGATAATAAACATGAGAAATTAGGTTAAGGTTACGAAACTAAGCTGCGAAGTAAGATCAAACAAAAAGCATGAGTAAAACGAATATGCGAACAATCTGTGATATTTAGATTAACAAGATTCGTATGACGAATTTGAGATGAACAAGATGAATAACATAAGTGAGATTGATACGAAACAGGTTACGAAACTAAATGCGTATAACAGTGATAAGATAACATGATTCGTGACGTGAAACAGTATGAACACGAAAGTAAATAGTAGATTAAAACGTGAACGAATACGAAGAACAATAATCGAAAGATACAATTAACGAAGAAAGGGAAAGGGATCTTATTCGAATTCATGTTTGAGCGTATGCAACCGGTGTTTAAGTCGTGGCCACAAGAACTGTTAGCGACGAATCCCTAGAACTACAGCGTAGACTCGTAACCTAGTTGACACAGAGCTCGCTAACGAAACAAAGTATGAACCCTAGATTTCTAAGTGTTTGTGGTGACGAAAATTGTGTTGTCTCTTTTTTATCCATCTCCTTCGCACCCTTTAAGTTAACCGTCGTCGTTTTATACGATCGATACGAAGTCCACGAAAAGTTCGAATCCTTACGATTATCGTCATGACGATTTGACGGAAANCATGACGATTTGACGGAAACTCCAATCGAGACGAAACGAGAGACGATCAAGTGATGATTCGAAGGAAATGATGATCGGAAAGGACGTGGTTTAGCCAAAGTATAACGGCTGAACGTTGTCCGTGTCCTAGCGCCATCTGGCGCCAAGACTGAGCCCTGGTCTTGG
>OVAN01006147.1:0-20519 GCA_900406275.1 Anastatica hierochuntica | reverse complement strand
GTCATGATGGTTTGACGAAAACTCCAATCGAGACGCCACGAGAGATGGTCGAATAACGATTTGAAGGAAACGACGGTTGGAAGGGACATGGTTCACTCAACGGGCTATGACTGAACGTTATCCGCGCCTCAGCGCCAAGGGACGCCGAGACAGGTGCTCTGTCCTGGCGCCAATTGGCGCCAAAGACAAAGATTGGTCCTGGCGCCTGTTGGCGCCAAGGACCGTGCTTGGTCATGGCGCCAGTTGACGCCAAGGACCGTGCTTGGTCCTAGCACCAGTTGGCGCCAAGGACCGTGCTTGGTCCTAGCGCCAGTTGGCGCCAAGGACCGCGCTCGGTCCTGGCACCAGTTGGCGCCAAGGGCCACGCTTGGTCCTGGCGCCAGTTGGTGCCAAGGGCCGCGCTTGGTCCTGGCGCCAGTTGGCGCCATGGACCGTGCTAGGTCTGGCGCCAAGGACCGTGCTTGGTCCTGGCGCCAGTTGGCATTAATCTGCGTTCAGACACTCCTCCGAAGCGAAGTGTTTCTTCAACGCTTTTGGCGGTTCCGTCTCGCTTCGAAGTAGGCCTCCGGAAGTTTCGGGCGTCGATTTCGATGTTACCGTTTTCGACCCCAACACTTTCTGCCTCAGATGGTGATCTTCTTGAAGATGCTTCAGTTTATAGAAGAGCTTATACCGAGTAGTAATGGAATTAGGTGGTAGGAACTTCATCCATCTGAGAGCTTTATCATTCAATGAGAATGTAAGGAGCTTATACCTTAAGTAATCCGGTGGAACTCCATTTGTGCGTATAATGTTAAATATCTCCTCAAATGTGTCGATATGGTCAAAAGGATGCTTGGTGCGCAGTGCATGGAATCAGTTTTGCTTCACCAAGGAAATGATCTGAGGTTTAATCTCAAAATCATTCCTTTGAGGTTGAGGAGGACGAATTAGATTCCTGTCCAAGAAGAAAGCATCAGAAAAATCGAAGTCTGCGATCGTATGAGTCTGACAAGGATAATTATGTTGAGAAAACCTTGGTTAACTAAGGCTTTAAGTAGTTGTGGTAGCTGTTGTATTCCCACTAAATTCCCAACTGAAATTTGTTGTTGATTATCCACTCGAACATGTACATTTCCTCCTCCGGGTAGCTTTTGCGGAATAGGTGCAGCACCTAGAGGTCCTTATGGGTTTTCTTGGACGTGAAGGTTGGCTTGAGGATCCGGAACAACAGCAGGGGCTACGGCAAGTCCATGGCCAGCAGCTCCATTTTCCTTTTCCAACAAGAATGGTCGGATTATCCACAAGAAGTGGCTGTCCGTGTGGAGGATTCTGGTTCGGATTCTCCATGGGAGCTAATCTTTCACTCTTTTGTCTCCTTAAGGTACAATATATGATGTCAATGGGAGGATTGGCCATAGATGGGTCGGCCAAAGAAGATCTTCTTTGCATAAAACCTAAAAAGAAAAAACGAAAAAGATATTAAAATTGAAAATAAAATTGTCCTAGACTAAAATAAACGTAAAACTTCGTAGGTAACGAATCAAGTTCCCGGTAATGGCGCCGGAAATCTTGATGCGGTGTCAAGTTACACCCAAAACATGATACTACAACTGCAAGTGCACAACATAATTGTAGTGCTTTAGATATCGATCCCACGAGGACTTTGATCGTACACTACGAATTCTAGAAATGACTTAAACTGAAACAAAAAAGAAATGAGATTTTGTGAGTGAAATAGTTAAAGGAAAATAGCAAAAAGAAATTAAAGGGTTGCAAATCCTCGCAACCTTTCGCAAAAAGAAATAGATAAGCGTGTTGATTCCTGCCTGGAACTGATAGTTTTTCTGGAATCGGAGAAGGCTGTTCACGTTCCAATTGATCTTGACCCTTACAATTTCCACAACACTTGGAGCATTTTAGTCGTAATCTCCTTGCATCACTTGGCCAAGTCTACCGCCAATGTTGTAGATAATATTTGACGTCAAGTACTAGAGTGGTATTCCTCTGATATGAATCAAGAAAGAAATGAAGTTCAATATCTCCTCTTCCATTCCCGGCTTCCATCTCTACATCACAAGCATACGGTCATTGAACGACCATGGATTGTGGCTCAACACTGACATCATAAGGTCTTCTGAAGGGAAGACGTATTGAAAGAAATGGCGGTCAATGATTCGCCCGGATATGATTCTAGTCAACCCCCAGACACGAGGAAGAGCTGATATCATTGTTAGGATACTCTGCCTCCGAGGCATTAAGACATGACCCATGAGTGTGAATTGATTAGCATGAAGTGCCTCCACCACCGCCTCCATCCGAATAGCCTCCGGAGGATCGTGTAAACCTCTTTGGATATTCGCCACCATCATTTGGACTTTGATTTTCCTCTCTGTAATCAATCTGATTGGAGGAGATGAAAGAGTGGGGAGCCCCGACCGCGATTCTGATTAATTTATGCAAACCCCCAAAATCAATTGTCGCTTGATGTGAGATTCGTGGGGAAAACCGAAACCCACTACATTGAAAACTAAGATCTCCATCGATATGGTTGAAAACCGACCCACTCTCTTCCCTTGGCAAGGAAAGCACGTTATCCATCTTCGTAATACTGCCAAAGAACTAAGAAACCGCCGGAAAGACTCAGTCTTCTTCACAATCGCTAACACAATCGCTAAAATCTCTGTTGGGGCCAGATCCTGCAAGGCCCATTAAGGAGATATGAAGGCCACGTTACGTGATAAGCAACAGCAAGAAGTAAATAGGGGACCAAGTCGTAAGGCGGACGAGATTTGAGGGAGGAAATCTCATAGGCTCTCGCAACAAAAAGTTAGGCTTATAAAAGCAAGGAGGGAACCAAAGAGAAAAGGGGCACGAAAAACCTAGCTACCGAATCCAATTTCTCATTTAGATTTTTTCTCAATCATATCTCTTTCCTTGTATCAATTGATTAAAACAGTTATCGTTGGCTAAATTTATTCAATAAAATCAATCTTTTCATCTCAAGTTCCTTATGGGATTCATCCCGTGAGTTCTATCTTCAATTAAAAACTTACAAAATTTTAAGTGTGAGATTTAGCTCTCACATTTAGGTGCCAACTGTGTGGAACTAAAGCATCGAATCCCTGACTCCGTGGCATAGAGATGAATCTAATTGACCAAGGCGTGAATCGGCCAGATTTTGATTTGTTGACACCGAGCCATAGCTCACCGAACCACAAAGGCTTTGGCCTCCCAATCACAGAGCCTCGTTGCTCCGATCTCCATAATGAGCATCAGCCCTTGGCGAAGATTCAATCTGACCCTATCAATAAAGGAAAAACCTCTCAAGGCTCTCTAATGATCTTAACATGTGGCATATGGGCCTCAGAGAATCCGAACAACAGATCCCTGCTGGATCTCTACCTCCAGCACCTGCTTTGAGTCAGGTGTCGGGTCAGCTTTCGGAGATTCTTCAGATGATGCTACAACTGGTAAGCTGAACCCAAGAGAGTGAGCGCTTGGTTCACAAATTGGTGTCTCGACAGCAGCAAATCAAGCAGGAGATGAGGTCTTTGGCCCAATCGTCTCAACCTCCGAAACATCGAGGTTTTAGAGTTATTTTTCGAGACCTTGTGACAGACCCCTCTTTCCCCCAAGGTCGCCTGGAATTTTTCCCTGACAGTGTAATGCCTGAAGGACAGGGACCTTCCTTCCAAACACCTATTACGGGAACAGCTCATGCATCCAATCCCCCAGCTATCGCTGTTATGGGGAATATTGTCGCTAGCACGAGTTTGGTGCCTGCTTAGATCCATCAGCAAGCACCTGAGAAGAGTCACCTTCTGCCTCCACCATCGCTTGTACTCAGATCTAGAGGAGACGCCTCGATCCCTTCTGGTGGTCGAGCCTCAGCCTCTGTCCACTAGGTTTGAGACCAATCCTTTGACCTGGAGGCTCAAGGATGATTGGAAACTATAAACCCAACCTACCTGAGCCTCCTAGCTGATGACAATGAGCAAAACAACCCAAAATCTCGAGAAAGACTTAGCTCCCTTGCAGCATGGGGACATGATCAAGCCTAGTTCCTGCAAGAACCATCTAACTGGGTACTTGTTGATGACTCAATCGTCCTCCAACTAGATGGACCCGATGCTATCCGGAGGTACATGAAAGAACTCATGCGACTCTACAAAAGCTGAATGCTCAGGTCCATAAGGCCACGAGTTTAACTCGTGAAATTGAGAGTATACTTGAGGAAACCCGAGGTACCCCGTTTACTAATAGAATCGCGAACTCTTATATCAGAGATACAAAAAAATTCGAATCCCCAAATACGACGGTACCTCGAATCCCAAAGCTCACCTAAGAGCTTTTAGGCTAGCTATCATTAAAGCTCACTTCACTCGTGAATAATGCGAAGCAGGCTACTGCCGAACTTTCGCAGAGAACATGACAGGAACAACCCTCAAATGGTTCTCAGGTCTCGAGCCAAACTCGATAGATAGCTTCGATCAACTACCCAATGCTTTCATAAAGCAATACACCACCCATATCAGAAGACTAGCTTCTGAAGCCGACCTTTAGAAGGTCATACAAGGAGTTGGGGATACGCTTCGGGTTTACATAGATAAATTTAGAGCGATCAGAACCAAACTCTCAATCCCTAATGACTAGATAACAATCGAAGCTCTCCAAAGAGGACTCTAGTATTGATCAGAGTTCTGGTCTGAGCTAACCCTCAACCATCCTCCGACAATCGATGATGCGCTACATAGGGCATCCCGATTCATCACCCTGGAAGAGAAAATTGTGGCAATGGATAAAATCCACGGAAAGCCTCAAAACCCTCTGAAGGTTGATTCCCAAGAAGCTAGGGTCCAACCAAAAAGGTTAATCCTTGAAACAATCAGACTCAAGGCGAGCACTCCTATGCTGTTGAGGAAGCGCAGCAAGTTAAACCTATTGCAACGACGAATAAGGCCCTTTGGACCAAAGCTTATGATGAGAACAAAATTTGTTCTTATCACGAAAGGAAGGGTCACTCTACAGAAGAATGTTGGGATCTTTAATGCCAGCTAGCAGCAAAGTTCGCCATTGGAGAAATAAAGACATGCATCTCAGGAAACCGACACCTATTCAGAAGAGATCCCCAAGAGAGGCCTCACCAAAACGAAACAGGTCTCCTGAAAATTTCCTCAAGGGAAGGACCTCCGGATCGGTGCTCTTAAACCTTTACCTGAGGGGACGATAGCTGCCTTATTTGATAAGACCTCGAATTAGCAACCCTCCGACTCAAGGTTCGATTAAATCCTTGGAGGTTCTTATATCTGTCAAGACTCCATAAACTTAATTAAAGGTCACCTGTACAAAGTCGAGTCTAACACTCGAGTGAAGCCCTCTGCATAGGAACCAAACACTAAGATTTCCTTCTGGCAAAGCGAGACACTAGGCCTTGACCAACCTCATGATGATACTCTGGTCGTCACCCTTAACGCCGCAGGGTATGAAGTACCTAACCTAATGATCGATACCGGAAGTTCTATTGACCTTATCTCCTATAATGCCCTAAAGGGGATGGAGATAAACGACTATGAAATCAGCGGATAGAAGGCTAATCTCGTAGGTTTCTCTGGTGAAAAAACTACCTCCTTGGCAACTATGAAACTTCCAGTCATGGCTTGCGGGGTTATGAAGATGATTAACTTTGTTGTAATAGACCGACCAACTCCGTCTCATGTGATCCTTGGGATAACCTAGATATATAAAATAAAAGAAGTGGCATCAACCTACCACCAGTGTGTGAATTTCTCGACTCCTGACGAAATACCTACAGTTCATGGTAGCCATAAGATATCTCGAATCTGCTACTTGGGAGGTTTTCAAATCCTCAAGGAGTCAGCCCAATAGAAATTACAGATACATGAAGACTGCACGATGCAGCAGAACATGCGAGGTCCCCCAAGAAACCTCACAGAACAAGTCTGCATCGATGATGATCATCCTGAACTACACGTCACGATCGGGTCAGAACTACCTATTGAAACAAAATAGAAACTCATTGAGTTCCTTAAAGAGAATGTGAAGACCTTCGCATGGTCCACTAGTGATACGAAGGGCATTGACCCAAGCGTGAAAACCCACAAGCTTAACGTTGATCCCACGTTCAAGCCGATCAAACAAAAGTGTCATAAGCTTGATCATGAGAAGGCTCAAGCAGTTAACGACGAAGTTGACCGGCTAACCAGAGCCGATTCCATCCGGGAGGTTCATTACCCCGATTGGCTTGCAAACCCAGTCGTGATCAAAAATAAAAATGGGAAGTGGAGAATTTGTATCGACTTCACTGAACTAAACAAAGCATGTTCTAAAGACAGCTTCCCGTGTCCTCACATTGATCGATTGGTGGAAGCAACTTTTGGACACCACTATTGTCCTTCATGGATGCATTATCAGGATATAACCAAATCATGATGGATCCCGAGGATCAAGAGAAAACCGCCTTCATAACCGAGCATGGTACCTACTTCTACTAGGTTATGCCTTTTGGCTTGAAAATTGCTGGAGCTACCTGCCAAAGGCTAGTAAACAAGATGTTTGCCCGACAGTCCGGGAAAACCATGAACGTATACATAGACGATATGTTAGTCAAATCTTTTAAGGAAGAAGACTATATCGCCCACCTAAAAGAATGTTTCAATATCCTAAATAAATACAACATGAAGCTAAACCCAACTAAGTGTACCTTTGGAGTACCGTCAGGGTAATTGTTAGGGTACCTTGTAACTGAACGTGGTATTGAAGCAAACCTAAAACAAATAGCTTCTTTCTTGGAAATGCCATCTCCAAAAACAACCAGGGAAGTATAGAGATTGACTGGAAGGATGGCAACTCTGAACCGATTCATTTCCAAGTCCAGCAATAAGTGCCTCCCATTTTACAAACTCTTAAAAATAATACGAAATTTCTTTTTGGATGAAAAATATTAAGAAGCTTTTAAACAACTCAAGGCTTACTTATCGGAGCCTCTGATACTTTCTAAACCGGTTGTAGGGGAACCTCTATATTTGTACATCGTTGTATCAACATTCGCAGTTAGTGGAGTGTTAGTAAGGGAAGAAAAAAATGAACCGAAACATGTTTACTACATAAGTAAAAATCTAATAGATGCGGAGACAAGGTATCTCGCTATGGAGAAATTAGCCTTGGCAGTTGTAACTGCAGCCCAAAAACTCCGACCATATTTCCAGTCTCACCCAATTGTCGTAATGATGTCCCAACCCCTACAAACGATACTCCACAGTCCTAGCCAATATGGACGCCTCGCTAAATGGGCCATCGAGCTTAGTGAGTATGATATAGAGTATCGACCCCGAACTGCTGCTAAAGCTCAGTAACTAGTTGATTTCGATTGAGCTACCAACCGATCACTCTGACACGAGCTCTACAACCCCCATATGAACTCTCCACGTCGATGGACCATCCTCCAAACAAGGTTCCGAAATCGGCCTAAGGCTAACCTCATCAGCTGGCGAGATTATTGAGCAATCCTACAGACTAGGTTTCAATGCCTCAAAAAATGAGGCTGAATATGAAGCACTAATCGCTGACATGAAATTAGCTTTAGGACTTGGGATTCGAGAGCTAAACGGTTTCAGCGGCTCACAACTCGTTGCCAGCCAATTCCACGGTGAATACAAAACAAGGTACGAAAGAATGGGGGCAAATCTTGAAGTTGTACAAAACCTTGCCGGGCAATTAGAAAAATTCGAATCCACAAGAATCCCAAGAGGAAAACTCTTCTGGTGGTGATTTCGCAGCTTTAGCCTCAACCTCTGACCCCCTTATAAAACAAATCTTACCAGTCGAAGGCATAGACAAACCTAGCATTGACATATCTACCAAAGCTTCTATTAAGGATGAGCCAGTCATCCTCAAGGGGTAGCTACCATTGCTATCCAGACTAAACCCCCCTACTCAAGTTGTTACAACCTTTTGGTTCCCAAAAACCAAAACTCGCAATTTGAAGAGGCGAACTTTATTGCCTCAGCCTCCGACCTAGACATATGCATAATAGGTACCTTTAAGAATAGAGATCTTTCCGGACCTAATTCTTAGAGTACCTCAGGGGGCACGATTCAGACTCACAAAGAGCCAAATACCGAAAGCAACCTGGAACCTGCGAATGAAGCAGCACAGGATCCACTGATATATCTCCATGATAAGATTATTGGACTAGAAGATTGGAGAATTCCGATTATGCAATACATTCAGGATGNGTTCCCCCCCCCCCACCCCCACAACTGGGAAGCTCGAAAACTTAAAGCCCTAAGTGCAAGGTATTGCATAATTAACTCCAACCTTGACAAACGAAGCGTAGCAGGGCCATACCTAAAGTGTGTCCATAGCCTTGATGCTATAAAACTTATGGCAGAAGTACACGAAAGTTCTTGCGGTAACCATTCTGGTGGTCGAGCCCTAGCCATCCGAATCAAAAGGCAGGGTTATTTCTGGCCAACCATAGTCGCAAACTGCTAGACATATTCTTCTCAGTGCGAAAAGTGTCAATGACTCGCCCCGATAATCCATCAACCAACTGAGTAATTATCCTCAATATTCGCACCTTATCCTTTTATGTGATGGTCAATGGATATCCTCGGACCATTAGTAGCCTCAGGAAAAGGACAACAGAAACTACACTTTTTGTTAGTCCTAATCGACTATTTCACCAAGTGGATAGAGGCGGAGGCCCTCTATTAAGTGACCAAATTTGAGGTTGAGAGGTTTGTATGGAGAGATATCGTATGTCGCCGCATAATCCCCTATGAAATCATCACCGATAACGGATCGCAGTTCATATCTGACGATTTCAGAACATTTTTGCGAAATGTGGAACATACGTCTCACAACATCAATACCTCGATACCCGCAAGGAAATTGTCAGGCAGAGGCTGCTAACAAGTTAATCTTAGCAAATCTCAAAAAACGCTAAGGTGCCATGAAGAAGTTTTGGGCCGAAAAACTTCCAGAGGTTCTCTGGGCATGTCAAACCACCCCAAGAAGAGCTACTGAGGAGACCCCTTTCTCTCTAGCTTACGCGATGGAAGTTATCATTCCCGCCAAAGTTTTGGTATGAAGCCTGTGACGAAGCCTATGCACATCAAGTCCAGAGATCAACAACCAGTTATTGCTCGATAACCTCGACTTGATTAAGGAACAACGAGACGTAAAACTACCAGCAACCTATAGCTCAACACTACAACTTTAACGTAAAACCTCGGAGGTTTATAGTAGGCGATCTCTTACTACAGAAAGTATACGAAAAAACCAAAGAACGAGGCGCCGGGAAAGTAGGTACTAACTAGGACGGTCCTTATCGGATCTCTCACATAGTGCACCCTGGCGTCTACAAACCTGTAAAAGTCCTAACCGGGGTACAATAAATATGGTCATGGAATTCCATGAACCTCAAAAAGTATTATCATTAGGTACTCAATAAAAATTGTACTACGTTAGGCTTGATCCCTTGATAGGGTACGTAGGCAGCTCTCGCGATGACCTTAGCCCTACCCTCATCCTACAAACTCACTAAAAAGAAGAAAACTAAAAAGTTCTTACAATCCTATCATCACCTCCAGGCTCCCAAAAACCTGAAAACCCAAAAGGTATTAAAATCCTAACATCAGTTTCAAGTCCCCAGAAACCTGAAAAACCAAAGGGTCTTAATATCCTATCAGCACTGTCAAGTTCCCAGAAACATGAATAACTAAAGGTCTTAAAATTCTAACATCAGTTTCAGGTCCCCAAAAACCTGAAAAACCAAAAGGTCTTAAAATCCTATCATCACCATCAGGTTCCAAGAAATCTGAATAACTAAAGCTGTTAAAATCCTAACATCAGCTTTTGGTTCCCAGAGACCCGAATAACTAAGAGGTCTTAAAATCTTGTCACCAGTTCCAGGTTCCCAGAGAGTTGAGTAACTAAAGGTCTTAAACACCTATCATCAGTTCCAGGTCCCCAAAAACCTAAATAACCGAAAATCTTAAAGTCTTATCGTCGATTTCAGGTTCTCGAAAACCTGAGTAGCTAAAGATCTTAAAAAATGACTATCAAATCTAAGTTTCTATTTCAAAAAAAAAAAAAATCTAAGTTTCTAAAAACCTAACTTTCAATCATAAGAACCAAAGAACCACCTTTCACTTTACTCATAAGAGGTGAACCCAAAGATGGAGAAACCTTGCAATGGAGAAAGAGCCGTCGAGGTTCCTCAAGTTCGTAAAAATCATTAAGGAGCTATCGAGGACATTAAAATAATAATCACATTGGAAGAAATACTAACTTAGGCACCAACATTTGAAGGAACCTTTTGAAGAGATAAAAAAAAAAATTGCTTCAGCTCCCAAGGGCTTAACATCGAAATAATGGAACCTAAAGCTACAAGTGACCATGTAAGAAAATTAAGATTGCAAAAGCACTAAGTATCAAGAACAAACTCTGAAGTTTGAGCTAAAAATCCAAAGGTTTAAAAGCCTACTCAGGCTATCTAAAAAAAAAATCCAAAGGTTTAAAGATCTCCCCAGGTCACAGGGTTTAAAAGCCTCCTCAAGCTATCCGAAAAATCTAAAAGTTTAAAGAAAGCCTTAGTTGGCGTTAATTCTAAAAGAAAACGACATAAGGATTAAAAGTACTTAAAAAGGAAGATGATCACCCATCTTGAACTCCAGCTTCCTGGTCTTCGACCTCCTTCGATATTTGCTCACGAACTTCCTAAGCATCCACCATCCCAAGGTTGGATCCATGATCACCTGTCCTGTTTTGATTAGCAGCCTCCGAAATTAAGGCAATGTGAACGTCAGAACTTTCAGAGACCTGAGGAAGGGGAAACTTGCTCACAGAGAATTCTGAGATATGAGCTTATCCAAATTATTTGTAGCTATTGGGAACAGAGCAATCAGTCGCTCATGCTCCGCCTGAGCACTTGTAATCTCCTTTGAAATAAGGCTAGTCAGAAGCTCGATGTTAGCTTGGATCTCCTGAGCATAAATCTAGGCTCTGACCTCTTCTTTCTCTGAAACTTATCTTTGGTTGCAGTGAGAATGTTTTCGTAAGCATTCTCCATTTCCTTCTTTCTTCTCCTAACAGATAAACGAACCTCATTAGCCTTGCTCTCAATAAGCTCCTTGTTAACTCCCACCAGGTAATGGAATTGAGCATCAATAGTCTTTTTAGCTCTTTCCAAAGCAAAAATTCTGTTACTTTTGACTTGAAGGTCCAGACTGAGGTCTGCATTTCTCCCAGTCAAGGTCATCACACAAGACTTCAACTCCTCCATCTGATTCTGAAGTCATGTTGCCTGGGACTTGAACTGGTCAAGCTGAACTTTAGTCTCCAAGAAGGTCGACTTAACATCTTCAAGCTCTATAATATCAGGAAACCTGCGTAATTGATCTTCGTATTCAAGAAATGATTTGTTAAAGGCATTTTCTAACTGCAAAGGAAAAAGGAGCATAAGAAACATGAGCCATTCTAACCAAGCTTATTCAAAAAAAGTATACCTGGCCCAGATGGTATGCGACATCTACATAACTCCTGCTGTTTTACCGACTGTTGATGGTAGGGAAAGAGCATCCCACCTGCTTCATGTGATGCATTAACGTAGCCATACCCCAGGCATCATCCAACACAAATCCATGCTTAGAATGGGTGAAGCTCCAGAAACCCTGACTGCTTCTGGGAGTTAAAGGAGAAAATCTAAGAGCCTTGTTGCTAGAATCAGACCTGGCAATCTTTGAGAGAGGAAGCTCGATTTCTTCTCTACCATTAGAAGTCACTTGACTAGGTTCACGATTGCGAGGAAGATCATTATCAATAGCAATTGAGGTCCTCTCAGCAGGGACAATGTCTAGACCATCAGATTGTGCTACGACTACCTCTTTTCCTTGAGCTTTGGTGAGGTGCCTCACAGTCGTTATGGGAGTCAAAACCTGAGGGTCCCTTGACAAGCCATCATCCAGGACCTCCCTGATTGTGTCTCTGAATGAACCAACAGAGACCTTATCACTAGCACTGCCACAAGAACGAGAACTTCCATATTGCTTGCCATGTTTAGACTTGGCTTCAATTGATCGAAAAGACGGTTGAAGAGGCATGTTTCTTATTGTTTCAAAGGTGTTGGGTCCAGTTGAAACATTAATGGGGGCCGCTTCATCTGAGATTTCCAAAAACAAAAGAAAGGAGGGTCACAGAAAAGAGATCGATAGAAGATGTTAAAAGAAAACTTCAGTAATAACATTGAACCTTCTAAGTAATTAACGGGAAAAAGAGTGGGGAATATGATGTTGTATTTTTCAGGGAACCTAGCTCTGTCAATCCAGTAGCCGGATGAGAGGTCCAGTTAGCAGGGGTCTGCTTAAGCCTCCTGACCAGAGCTCTAGCGAATTTGGGGTCAAGTTATGGAAAATCCAAGGAACCTGCAAAAAATTAAAAGATTTGTCAAGATCCCAAGTTCAAGTTAAGAATCAAAAGCATTCTGGCAACTCCTAACCAGTCATACGAGACCATGAAGAACGTAAAGAACGTCCTTTGGGAACGGTAGAGGGATCAGCCTTAACAAAAAAGAACCTCCTACGCTAGTTCTCGTCATTTCAGAAAATTTAAAGACTTCATGCCCAAGCCTAGAGGGGAGAAAATAAGTTCCTCCGGCTCCTTTAGTCAGAGGACTCTCCTTCATCATATATAGAGTTAACAGCTCCTTGAGCCCGAGGTCGATACCTTCTTCTCTAGATCTCACGATTAAACCTAATATAACTCTAAATACGAAGGGACAGAGTTGCAGAAGAGAAATATTGAAATGGTCGAGAAGATCTAGTAGGAGATCATGAAGGGGGAATCTCATATGACATTTGGTTATGTAGTGTTCGTGCATGCAAAACCGGCCAGGGGTGTGTCTTCAGGCGTCTCCTTGGGGTCACAGGCCCTGGAAAGATTCTTTGAAGCACGGGCTTGAGTCATTAGATTCACTACCTCTTGTCTCTACAAGGAAGAGGTTTGGTGAGGGCTGAAAGAGGAATGGCTACCTTCGGCAGGAATCATGGACTTGGCGACCATCTCCATTTTCACAGCGATGGTCGCGCCTCTGTCAATCATTCCAAATTTTGAGACTTTCCTCTTGTCGTCCTTTCT
This sequence comes from Anastatica hierochuntica, assembly GCA_900406275.1. Taxonomy (NCBI): domain Eukaryota; kingdom Viridiplantae; phylum Streptophyta; class Magnoliopsida; order Brassicales; family Brassicaceae; genus Anastatica; species Anastatica hierochuntica. The sequence goes on along the minus strand of OVAN01006147.1, from coordinate 7,379 downwards.
CGGAATCCTAGAGCCTCCGATGTCGTCCCCTCCATGGTCCATCAAAAAGCAAAGTGAAGAATCGAATCACTAGCTAGAGAATATGCAAAAGTCCTAAGAGAATTCTAGTCTAGAAGTTTCGACAACTATTGCTTAATAGAAAGGAAGGAGATGATTCAAAAAAAAAAGAAAAAGAAAAGAGAAATACTTGATTTTTCGTGGCCACGGCGCAAAGTAGAGGGACAGAGAGCAGTTAATGAAACAACTTTATATCAAATCAAGAAGCACGGATGCCAAGGATGGACTCTTCGTCTCCCGGGCTCTTTCAGTCGTTGGATTGCTAGCAGATGATCTCAGCCGTTGATTTTGAAATAGAGAAATCTTACAGAAAAAGATTCGAATCTATCGCAAACAAAAGCAATTAAGGTGAGGGATCCGGGTAAGATATGCACATCTTACACCTCAAGGCTGCGACCAAATGCTGGAGGGCAACTATTGGGCCCAATTCCCGGAAGGCCCTTTAAGGACAAATGAAGGACATATCACGTGATGAGCAACAACAAGAAGAGGGGACCAAGTCGTAAGGCGGACGAGATTTGAGGGAGGAAATCTCGGAGGCTCTCGCAACAAGAAGCTAGCTTATTTAAGTAAGGAGAGAGCCAAAGAGAAAGGGGGCACGGAAAAACCTAGCTATTGAATCCAATTTCTCATTTAGATCTTTTCTCAATCATATCTCTTTTCTTGTATCAATTGATTAAAACAGTTATCGTTGACTAAATTCATTCAAGAAAATCAATCTTTTTCATCTCAAGTTCCTTACGAGATTCGTCCCACGAGTTCTATCTTCAACTAAAAACTTACAAAATTCTAAGTGTGAGATTTAGCTCTCACAATTTCCATAAAAATACTCGTTATACTATGAGATTCTATTGTTAAGTTATTTAACTTTTATAACAGTTCATAGTTTATTTTCTATTATTTAGAATATCACCGGAAAGAAGATACATCGATTCAAAAGACAAGATTGGTTCCTATCAAATGAAGCAACAGCAAGTTTCGTAAGAAGTCTCGGGAAGATAAATACAGTCACCGCGCGTGTACCGAAGTCCTCCTCCTCTAGGATTCACGCAGTCCTGGTAACATTCGCGGGGTCCACGATATCTATTTGAATTGGGTATTGTACCACACGGACCAATGCAACTTCTGTATTTGAAATGTGGGCTGTTCGCTACTGCAAGTCCACAAAATAAACACATCTGAATTTCATAGTCGAATTCATATTTGTTTTTTTTTTTCCCGTTTCTTACTTTCGAAATGATTAAACCTCCTTAGAAATTGATGAGATCGAAACAAAAAACATATACCTGGAGCCAAATTGCACAACGAAGAGCCTGCCATTATTATTAAGAGAAATAAAGTCATCCAAGTCTTTGCGATGCACATATTGTCTTGCTTTTAGTACACTATAAAGTCTCTTGAAAAAATTAATATATTTTGTAATTGTACTTGGTCTTAAAAGTGTAAAGCTCTATCTATAAAACACATTTGCTCCTGTGATACCGTTGAAGAGTCTTCCTTATATACATTATGTTTTTTTTGACTAAAATTTATATAATTATTGTGTTTCCATGGTTAGAGAAACATGGCCAATTCTGGAAAAGTATGTATTAAGATTTCATTTCAATCAAATCATTTAATATTTTTAGTTTTGACTACAGTTATCTGCAAAGACTTGAAATGAAACTTAAATATCACATCTATTGAATATACATATATGAATTGATAAAACCAAATCGGTTTAGTACATTGATATGATTTAATATTCTGTTACAAAAGAATCGAGGTGTATAAACTTCTGTATGATACATTGTAAAAGAACAAGAACAATAAGAACTACTTTACTCTTCCTTTAGCTACTTCATCATCTTATTCGTTTCTAATATGGTATCAAAGAATTTTGTTCTTTGATTCCACTTCGCCTCACTAATTTGAAGCTTGAATTGAATCGCGTTATCTCCATTGATTCATTTCAAGCTAAGAACCGACGATTTATGTTTTCAATCTTGCTATAACACCATTGTTATCGATATATGTTTTCAATTTCTTCTTCGTTTGACCTATTGTTTGTGTGTTCATTATGATACATACATGCTTTTGGATCATCTTTGTCATGTCGATTGATAAAATGACAAGATCTTATGTGAATGATGTAACCGAAGGTTCTCCGATTTCATCTAGAACAAATCTAAATCCATCAATGACTTTCAATTCTGGTGTTGTAGCTTCTCTTCAAGATTCGAATTTGAATCCTCTATATGTTCATTATGCTAACCACACGCGGTATCTCTCTTCTTTTTGAGAAACCTACATGTATCGGAAACTTTAATACTTGGCGTAGATCTATGATTATGGCACTAGTAGCTCAGAACAAAGTTGTGTTTGATGATGGATCTTTTGAAGCATTAGATGAAACGCATCCGGATTTTGGATCTTGGTCAAGATGCAATAGTAGAGTGTCTACTTGGCTGTAAATGTTGTTCATAAATCTATTGCAAAGAGTATTATGTATCTTGATACTGCTAGACATATGTGGCTTGAGCTTCACGATCAATTTAAGCAGAGTGATGGCCCTCGTAACGCAGAAATTAAACAACAAAATTTTCTCAGAAGTTCAAGGGAATTAGAGTGTAAATGAATATTATAGAAAATTTAAACAATTGTGGGAAGAACTCAAGAATCATGAAATCCCTCACAGTTTTTGTTGTGGCAAAATGGATTGCATCAATCTTAAGAAGTTAGCAAACAGAAATGAAGAAGACAGAGTTATCAATTTTTAATGGGATTGAATGAGAGCTACACGACTAAAAGAGGACAAATTCTGATGATGGAACCTGACCATCTCTTTCTAAGGCTTTCAACTTGATTTCACAGGAAGAGAAACAGAATATTAAACCATATCAATCTACTAAACCGAGTTGGTTTTATCAATTCACATATTTCTATTCAATACTTTCCATTTGGTAATAATGGTTCAATTTCTAAGACAAAGAGGCAAGACTAAAACTCCAGCATACCTAAATGATTATCACTGCAATTTGTTAGATATAAACATCTCTTTTCCTGACCATTCTTCTCATACAAGGTCTTATCCTATTTCTTCATTTCTTACCTATGAGAATCTTGAACCTACTTACAAACATTTTCTTTTATCCATTTCCTCCAATGACTTACCCAAATCATTTGCCCAAATTTTTTTATCTGAGGAGTTTAGCAGTGCCATAAAATATGGTATGAATTCTCTAGATTCTACTGGAACATGGTCTTTGTGTGATCTTCCTCAAGGCAAGCATCCAGTGGGTTGTAAGTGGGTCTACACTACTAAGTATAATCCAGATGGAAGCATTGAAAGGCATAAAGCTCGGTCAGTAGCTAAGGGATACACTCAATTAGAAGGGCTTGACTAGTTGGACACTTTTTCTCCTGTAGCTAAGTTGGGAGCATTCAGGCTTCTCCTTAGTCTTGCTTCTGCCAAGAATTGATCTCTTACACAATTAGATATCAGCAATGCTTTCGTCAATAGTGATTTAGATAAGGAGATCTACATGACATTACCATAAGGATATTCTGAGTTCACGGGTAAAACATATTCCAAGAATTTTGTTTGCAAACTTCGTAAGTCTTTATATGGATTTAAACAAGTCTCTAGACAATTGAATCAGAAGCTTACCTATGTTATTCTTACTGCTTGTTTTATAAAAGGACCTACTGATCACTCCTTGTTTGTGAAGTGTACTGCATCTCTTTTCATTGCAGTATTTGTCTATGTTGATGATATTGTGATTGTTGGAAATGATGATTTTGCGGTTGAAGCTTTTAAACATATCCTTAAGGATGCTTCCAAGCTGAGAGATTTAGGAAATGCATAATATTTCCTACGTTTTGAGATAGCTATAACCTCGCAAGGAATCTCAGTGAATCAAAGAAAATATGCATTAGAGTTGTTAAAAAATTTGATAGCTCAGGTTTTCGCCCGAGATAACACTGCAAGCGCACAGATGTACGTTGTAGTGGTTCGGGATCGAATCCACAGAGATCAAAGGTAGCACGAAGATATAAATTCAAACAGCGGGCTAAGGCTAAAAAGGTATCTGTAGAGATTATGCAAATATCGAAATAAAGAAAGCAAAGAAAGCAGACGCGCAACGACGAGGTTGTAAAACAATCAAAGACGTGTTGGGCATCGGGTATTCTCAGGGAGACGATTCATTGTTGATTCAAACAGCAAATTAGGAAAGAGGTTAAGAACCGTCTTGAACTCAAATTCTAATGTGGAACTTATCTACTTCCGTACTCGCAGCGCCCTATGCACTAGAAACCTCGAGACTAACTTCCGTTGACCCTCGATTTCTAGTCATGCAGTACTAACAGGTTTGATAGGTTCACAATTAACTTAAACATCAACTTCTGTTGGCTTAAGAATAATTGCTCATCTATAATTCTTGTAGGCATTTAAACATTTACGTTCTAGCAGTTAAATTACCTAAGTTCAGAAACTAAGTGATCAATTCAGTTTCATGCAATACGAACAATCATAGACGAAGATCCATTAGATTAAATCCCTAATCATGCAATTCTATATCAACAACTCATGAATCCCTATGTGAGAATCCCTAAACCCAACGAACAGATTACTCACTCATTGAAATAGCAAAAACACAGATCAAATTGAGAGACATGATTGTATTAAGCATAAACAAGAGTAAATAGGGTTCCGAAAACTTCTCGAATTGAAGAACAAAGAAGCTTCTTCTCCCTAGGTTACAAATCTCTCTAAAGCTCTCTAAAAATCTCTAAAAGTGCATAATGAAAAGGAAAACACGAGCTTAGGTCTTTTTGTTGTAATCCGGTTTGAAATAAATTTGGTCTGGTTCTTCGTAAAATCGGTCCGCAGATCGGGACAGGGATTGATCGTTCCATACAGGGATAAGGCGATCTGTCTCCAATTTTCTGGGTATTTTCCAACTTTGAACGAGCACTTCCTTCGACGCTTAAAATCCATCCAAAATGCATTCTTTTCTCATATTCAAGCTCGAATCTTGTAAAAACAACAAAGAACACAAAACCGCGCCAAAAAAATCTGAATACATACTAAAAAACTTAGATCTCGTGTGAAAAACAAAGTAAAAACCACTAAAATACTGACACATCAAATCCCCCAAACTTGAATCTTTGCTTGTCCTCAAGTAAAGGAAACGAAGACTAANTCAGAAAACCTTACTCTGTGCTACTTTCGCTAACCATAAAGACTTAGAACAGTTAGAACATTCTCCCCAAGAATCGCTGCATAACCTCCCAATCCCATCCATACTCTAAAATCGAAACCTGCAAACTCAACTTCCATGTTAATAATTCTCTACATTCAATTAAGAAGGGCGTGAAACTTTTCACCAAAGAACTCATAAATCAGGGAATCAGGCTAGGTATTCAAGGCTTTTTAGTGGTGAAGCTTAAGTGTTTGGGTTATCAAAAGCTGTGTAAGAAATGCAAGACATTATGCAAAATCTCAGGAGAGAAAGAGTATATTGGTATTCATGTCCCCAAACTACCCAAGTACAAACTACCATTCAGAAAATAAACCAAATATGTGCATTCTTCAGGGTGAAAATAATCAACATAATAATATACTAATGCTAATTTCTAAACTCGATACATAAAATTTAAATTTAATTTTTCGTTTTTTTTCGTTTTTTTTTCAAGATCGAAAATCTGGAAGAAATTAGCATATTGATGACATTTTTAAACTCTAAAACACCCATACAGCATGAAGAAATGCAACATATAAATCTAAACCACCTAAACACCCAACACCAAGAAATCAAAAACTCAGGACCATGTCTAAACCACCTAAAATGTTCAATCCTACCTAAGCAATTAGAAGGATCATGTCTACCTTATTCTCTCCATTGTTTTTACACATGTGTGCACATAAGATGAAAAAGAAATGCATGGAGAATCAAGGAGATAAGGTAAGGGTGTGGTGCCAGACTAAAGATGAGTCTGGTCACTCAGGATTACTGAAAAGGATGGTAGAAAATGGGGATGTAATCCTGAATGATGAGGTTTGATTCCTTATTTTAAGTTCTTGGATAAAGCATTTAAAATTCATTAGTAAGCCAAATAAGATTAGAGTTAAAAACACTTCATACAAAAGTCAGAGTTCCAGAGATTTCTGGTGGGGAGTTTGGACATGAGTTATTCTGGTTTGCCTGCGCTAAAAGTCCAAATGAATGCTTAATGAACATATAAATAAAGTGCAATGCGTAGAGACAATAGTCTAAAATCATCATAAAGCATACACAATCAATAACTGACTCAATAGAAAAATAAAAATGACTCAAACGACACCAAAATAAAAAGAAAAACATTAGTAACCTCCCCCAGACTTATCTCACACCGTCTCGGTGTGAAACAAATTCAAGGAAGGGGTAAGTAGCAAATAAAAAAAAAGGAAAAAAAAAGAAAAGAAACGGGAAAAAGCAAACTTACCTGAAAACGTGTGAAATAGCCTTGCATCTGAGACATGGATCGATCGATCCATGACAGGGATCGATCGATCCCTGTCCGTCTATCTGTGATATTTGTCCTGAAATTCAAAGGCTAAAAACACGAAAAACGCAAAAACACCAAAAACCAAAACTCAAAAGACTAAAACACTACAGAACTAACTAAAATGAAAAAGAAAGGTACCTAGTGGGTTGCCTCCCACTCAGCGTTTGTTTAAACTCACGAGCCTGACTGTAATGGCGATGGATCAATCAGGAAGGGCCTTGGAAATCGCCCCGAAGCAAGCTCCGCCAGTAAAGACCTTCAGCTCAAGGATGCTACTCATCGCTTTCTTCACAGAAGCTGCGCCTTTCTCTTTAAACTCAGGCGTAATAATGGTTGTGACCTTGGAGAAAGGTCTGAATCTGCCTTTACGCTTCACCTTGTACTCAATAGCGCTTCCATCGCATCCAAGAGTAATCAATTTTAACTCAGAGCTCTCCTCAATATTGTGCTCTTTCTGCTTCACCTTCTTTTTGGTCTTGAGTTTTCTCACTGTAGAATGAACATCTCCATCCAGGACTTCTTTGACGTTATTCTTTTTAGCTATCTCCATTGTGTGTTTACTCAATAGACCATCCTCTTTGTCAGCTCGTGATAAGGAAATTTGGAAAGATTCNAGCCTCCTCAATCACTTCAGTCAATGTGTCAACCCAAAATGTTTGCCAATCTATGGTAGGCTTCTTGGTTGACTTCTCAAGATTGAAATGCACATCTTGCTTACCCAATTGCAGATTAATCTGAAAATTTTGAACATCAATCATAGCTCTAGCAGTAGATAAGAATGGTCTATCCAA